>NEWO01000042.1:165974-190142 GCA_003013225.1 Phalaenopsis aphrodite | reverse complement strand
TTACACCCCTACGTACAAATCATCAAAATAAATTCTAATTTGATTCTATGCATTGAAATTATTTGAGGGAATTAGAAAACCTCCCTCTCATTGAGGATCCACACAAATAGTTCATCAACTCGATCAATTGTTCTCCCCAATAGAACTCACTTAGGAAACTAATTGAAGTTTTCTTTCGGTGGAAGCCGTCGTTAGCTATGTGTAGACCTTTAAATATGTTGCTAATATTTTTTTTAATGTAATTATAACATATAAGCCATATTTTGCCTCTGCATATAGATGATAAATGGTGTAGTATGACAACATGGAAATCAATGTTAAATTTATTTAACATAAGGAAAAACTAACATAGATTCTCTCTCTTTAGCTCTCTTTTTAAATTATGTTCTATTATTTGGTTCAGCTCACTAGCCCGCCTTAGATTATAGGGGCTTCATCAAATTCTTTGAAGAACATATATTTAAGATATATGTATTTTTTTTTAAATTTTTGGACCATAAAATGATTTATTTATTGAAGAAATTTAGCAAATTCTTTCTTGATCAATTTTGAAATTGAAATCCTTTTAGCGGTCTCAAATATGTAATTTGTCAAAGAAGTTAGAATAAGAAAATGAATTGCCATGACACTTATGAGAGATTCATTGGTAGTAAGTGATTTAATTACTTCTTCACTTATTGCTAAATACAATACATGGAGAAATATTTGATAAAGTTGATCTAAAATATTTTTGATGGTTCTAAATGCCACTACTTGTACTGTTTATTTTGGATTTGAATCATTTATGTTAACTAGTAAACAATTAACATTGAAATTTAATGCCTACATGTAGCGATGACGCCATCTCAAGATGATAAACCAAAATTTCTCTAAGAGTGTCATTTTGAGACTTATCTCTCATGTAAATTAGTAAAGTCGGAGCCATATGCAGTAAATGCTCTTTCTATCTAGATTGTTGAGGTTCACTATCACTTAAGATTAAGATTTTCCTCAAGGTTTATTGGAAGAGAAGTGAAACTATTTCTAACACTTCACTCATTTTTATTCTTGTTTTCCTCCGAGAGGTTCCACTTCCTTCACTAACTTCAAGCAATGATATATCAATTAGTTTGCCAGTATTTATAAGCTATTGAAGAAATTATAAATTCTCTTAAACATGTGATAATAGATAATTGAATCTTTTTAACTTTTTGTTACTTAATTCCAATGGGATTTCTTAAATGTACAAGACATAATCCTTTCTCACTTAGGTAGCATTTAGCCAAGATCCATTTAGTTATATTCTTCGCTTTAATTAGCTAAAGTTGTCGATTGAATTACTAGAGTTAGATATACATAAAAATGGAAGAAAATTATCATATTCAAATTTCATGCCTTCTACTCTTAATACAATTGCTTCAGATGTCATTCTCTAGATCCCTAATATAAGTGATGTTATCATTAAGATACAGCAGTGAAAAGGTTGTATCATTAATAACATCACTAAGAGTTCAGCCATGAGAAGAAAGAAATAATCATGATGAATTACAATAAATAGAGGTTATCTCAATACCTGACCTATCAAATCTATATTATCTATGAGCATCAATGGTTGAGACAATGAATCATATAAACGAGGTCAACTTCATTGATTAGTATCATTTCAAACTATATCATAATCTTATAAGTGATCTAACTTTATATTTTTCACAAAGATCAGTATCGCAACATAGAGGATTATAAATACCTCAAGATTCTTCTTGAATGGTAAATTCTTGCTAGTATGTTTAAATAATTAATCTTTTATTGCTATTACAGGATGGTGTCCAAGTAAGGAATTCATCATAGAGAACCTGTAATGAACCTGTACCATCACTGAGACCCATTTTAATCTTTACAAAACTTAAATCCCACCAAATTTGAAGCAACCTATTTAAAGCCTCCAAATATGCAGAGCTATGTCTCATACATGTTGTTGGAGTTAATTCTAAATATACCCTCTGTGTTAAGCCATCAAATTCAGCTAAAAAATATGAATTATATTCACCCGTTAATTAGGAGCATCTATTTGAAGGACTCAAAAACTTGCCCAAAAACACACTATAAGTACTCATTCAAGGGACTCACATACAAGTCCCTTCACTAGCAGCCCCAATTCTAGGCATAAATTTAACCTCTTTATAATTATTTCATTTTATTGATTCTATATATATATATATATATATATATATATATCATCTATCCTAAAATCTATTTATAAGAAAATAAATTTGTGTTGGATAAGAAAAAAATAAAAATTGATGACACCAGAAAACTAATTAATGTAAAATCTCATATATAATCTCTTTCTTTCATTAAATTATCTTCCTTTGACAGGAAATGACTGGAATCTCTCTATAAAAATCTGTATAAGACACTCTTCATTTCCCTTTTTCTTATATTAAAAGCATAATCTATCATTTAATAAGATCTTGATGTTCATTAATGAATAATTTTGAATCCAGTCAAGATAATTTAAAGCCAAGCAACAGACAATAAAGACAAGTATTCAATTGTGGTGCTCCTTAGCCTTTTAAACTGATATGCAGCTCATCCAACTAAATAATATTCATACTCTGTAATTAATGACGCATGTATTATGTAAATATATATAACTTATTTCAGCATAGTTTATTTTAATTCTCTACATTCTGATGTGAAGGAGGTGAGCTCCAAGGGCCAAATGGGCTCTAATTTTATCTCTACATTCTGATGTAAAAAATAAAAATCATGCAGGAGCGAGGACTGGAACAACCCGAAAGGCATTAAGTGCGCGCTGGAGACAATGCCTGTGCTGAACCGAAGAGAGCCGCTACTCGTGGGGACGGATTGGCGGCTGTTCCATGCGGCGGCGAAGGGGATCAGTTCTATGCGGAAGGCGGTGGGGCTCATCAACATCACGGCCCTATCCGAGCTTCGTAAGGACGCGCATACGTCGGTACACACAATCCGGCAAGGGAAGATGCTGACGGCGGAGCAGCAGGCGGAGCCAGCCCTTTACGCCGACTGTATACATTGGTGCTTGCCGGGCCTCCCGGATATTTGGAACCATTTTCTCTATGCTCGCATTGCTTCCTCGGAGATTTCTAACATTTAGTATTATTATTTGTTTTTTTTTTTTTTTGCATTATAAATTTTTTGCTTTTCATTTTTGGTTTGGTGATGAGGCTTCTAATTTTTTGGGAGTTAAGGAGTTCTGGTGGGATCATCTGGACTTGATCATAAGGATGCATATAAATTTATTAGTCCTATTATTATTATTATTATTTTCTTAATTTTGTAAAGTGATATCGAAGTATTTAAATATAATAGAAAAATTAGTGTACTTGCGTATCATATAATCAAATAATTAATAGATACCTTTGCACAGTTTTATGAACCGTTTAATTGAAAATAAGTGGCTCTTAATGCATAATATTTGATGTATTATATGTTAGAAGTGGATATTCCCGCCTCCAAATCACGTAAATTTGTGTTCCACTATAGTGTTGCTATTTTCTGGTGTTAATTTTTTCGTTCTATTTTTCGCTTCGTCGATCGTTCTCCTGTTTGACTCTATAGATCTCGCAACATAACATTATATATCTATTATTTAAAGCGGGGTGATGAACAATCTACATGAACTCAAATGAGAGAGGTGATATTGGAAGGAGAATAAAATATTTAATCCTGCAGCCTTCACAATATATTTAAAATCTGAGAAATTTATATACAAAATTACACAATTTTTACACATTTACATATTTAACACAAAAAATTTGACAATCACGAGCAGAGTACTTCGGCGTCAAAAACATATGTATAAACACTGAAAAAGCTTCAAAATAGCCTACGACAGCGGTTTACACTGCTAGTAAATATGCTGGATCGATTTTTAAACAACTGTACTTATGTTGTTGTTGTTGTTGTTTGCCAAACAAGCTATAAACGC
Organism: Phalaenopsis aphrodite; assembly: GCA_003013225.1. NCBI lineage: Eukaryota > Viridiplantae > Streptophyta > Magnoliopsida > Asparagales > Orchidaceae > Phalaenopsis > Phalaenopsis aphrodite. The sequence continues at coordinate 186,193 of NEWO01000042.1, read as the reverse complement.
ATGCCACACGATCTATAAACGCATGGTTACAAAACCATCGTGTAAAATGCAGAAATGTGGCGGTTTTAAGCTTCCACATTTCTACAAGTTTTACGGAGGTTTAAACTGCGACATTGTGTGTTATTACTGCAATTTAAACATCTATGCCCTGACAAAATTAATCGAATCCTCAATCAATTTTAATTGTATTATAATTACTCTGTCATCTTTATATGTTTAATGTTACAATGCATCAATTAGAACAAAAACCTCTAATGTTGAAAGTTGGATATTATGTTATCACACATAAGTTTGGCAAAATAAGAATTAAAGGAATAAATCACCTTATGAAATAGCATAAAAAATGCAAGTATCATTTGTATTAAAGTAAAGGTTTCATCATTGACAAAATATAAACGTTTCGCCATCATTCATCTTGCTTATGCTTTAATTAAGGAAAGGATAACAATGACAACATCAAAGTCTTAACGGTGGATAGAGAAATAAAAAAGTTGATTGAATGCTGATAAAATTTCATTGAAAATATGAATGCTAAGACTAAGCAAGATCCCCGACTATTCTCTAATTCTCACCATGCCGACAACATTGTCTTACCAAAATGCCTCCTCCATTGTCCACTTAAACACTACTTTTCAAAAAATTGTTCTTTATCTTTCTGCAAGTAAACTAGTAACTATGAAATCATAGAATTATAATGATCGAAATTGATTTTAAAGATTTTAAACTAAGAACTTTTACACCATATTCGATCGTCGGGTGGTGGATGCTGCATATTAAGTCTCTGCATGGATCATCTCATCTTATCAAAGAATGAGGCAAACTCTTGCATCTCAGACCTTATACCTTAGATGTCATCTTCCACTCCAACTAATTTAGCAAAACTACTACCTCCATTATTTTTGTCGTTTGGTAGTGGTGCTATTTGAAAAGTAGAGAGTTGAAATGAGTTCAAACCCTACGTGTACATACTCTGTCAAGATGCTCAAGACCTATGATTATCAGAAAGACCTTGCATTTGCCTTGATATTTCCATCCACAGCTGTAAAGCATTTTTTTTTTTTTTGCCAAAACTCACAACCGTGCACCTATATATGACAAGTAAATTTTTTTTTAAAAAAAATGAAGTCATCAATACACGTAAGTGAGAATAATAATACTCATATGAGTCTAGCATTATTTAATGACCAAAATCCATTCTTATGCATCAATTGATTCTACATGGTTGTAATCAGTCATGAATGGACAGCATAATATTGTAGATTGAAACTAATACACTTCGATAAAGTCAACTCATACCATCTCTTTATTTCTCTTAATATAGCTTCCCAGACCCATTGTGTGAGGAAAAATTTATTTCTTTGCATTTTCTTTGTTCTTCTCTTTCCTCGCATGCAACAAAAAAATTATCACAAACATTCTTCTATTTCAACAAATCATTAGATTCTTTTGTTGCCAAAATTAAATGCTTCGTTTCTCTAATTTTAGTTTTTCTTTATGATTTTTCTAAAATCAATCTAAATTGCATTGTAATGAAGTACTTGTCATCATGTTTAAATAAAATCATTAAATCAAACCAAATTAAATAAAATAAAAAAATCATTAAAACATTAAACTATAATCAAAATATCAAAATTGAAACCAATTTACCAAATTAAATGCAAAATTAAAATCATAAAATAAAAAAGTAAAACCAAATTAATACCAAAATTAAAAAAAATAAATAAATAAATTTACCAAAATCACAAACCAAAATCAAAAGTCAAACCTAACCAAAATTATGAAAATTTTGATTAAAATAGAAAATTTTAAATCCAAATTGATTAATAAATCAAAATGAGAAAATCAAAATCAATTCATAATAAAATAAAATTATAAAATTTGGAATAAGCAATTTTCATAAATTCCAAATCCACCAAAATTCCAAATCCTATACCCAAACCAAATCCAAATTTAAATCTTTTAAACCAAACCTAAACCCAAACTTAAGTCTATTTAAATCAAATCCAAACTTAAGCCCTCCTCATGACAAATCTCAAGCCACCAAACTAAGCTCTCATCCAAACCAAACCCAACACCAAGGAAAGCTACTCCAAACTCTCATTGAATTTAGGCCATCCCATATCAAAGTCACAACCACACTAAAGTCATTCATGCCAAATAAACATTAAACCAATACAACAAAATCAAATTATTCAAGCCATCAGATTCAACACCATGTCTACCTCAAAGAAAGAAAATTAAAAAAAAATTAAAAAACTAATTCAAATTCATTCAAGCCCATTTGAGCTAAAATTATTCATGGTCTAACCAAGCTCTACTCAACACACCGAGCCTTTCCTGGCTTTTGCAAGACCTATAAAAGTCCCCAAACTAATAGCAATTAATGCATCAAATAACTCCAAATCCTTAGCAAAATATACTCAATTCAATCTCAATCACTAGCCTAAGTTCTTAGCAAATCTTTCCCTCCATTTTAAGCTCCTCAATCCTCCTTTGATTCTCCACTATTCTCCACAAACTGAGCTGGCGAAAATTTAACCAGACTCACCCACTTCTTAATATTCAAAATTAAGACTACCATCAGGTTCAAAAAGCATCTAAACCTAATCCACTATCAAAATTTCACCACCCCAAGCCTTCAAACCGACTTCAAGACCAAACTGAGGGAGTATTTGGTTAGGCACATACAAGGACATTCAACCAACTCAAATTGGATTTAGGGGAGCTTTGTGAGCTCAAGGAAGTCATCTCTACCCAATATAATTGAAGTCTCAACTCTTAGACAAAGGCATACATCGAAAACTAAGAGATAGGCCTCGGTTGTGGACCATTTTGAAGAAAGGTTCAATTTCAAGGTATTCTAGCCATATGATCTTCTCCCTAGAGTTCTAGAGATCCTTTTGGATGGAAAGAATCTTTTAATAGCCATAAGATCTCTCAGATCTTAGGTTTTCCTTCGAAAGACTTGCATTTATTGTCTTTTTTGAGGAAATGAATGGATGTCTTTTCTTGTGTATTTAAAACGAAGTGCCTTGATTAGATCAATAGAGGATTGTAGGGGGTGGGGGAGATCAGAGCAGCAAATCATGGGTTGAGATAGCGGAGCCAATTAATTTGGAGTGAACCACAAGGCCTCGTGTGGAAAGGACGACACAGGTGGAGCTTGCTTAGCAGCTGGGTCAGCATGTTGATTTAATTAGAAAAATTCCCCCTTTTCTGAATTAATTAAATATAGAAAAAATAAAATCGATTAATAAAATGCATAATTGAATAAATAAAAATTACAAAAAAAACAAAAAACAAAAAAAAACCCTAAACTTACTGAAACATAAGGAAAAAAATAAAATCAAAACAAAAAGACTCATAATTAACCCCGAAGTTAATTAAATTCATTAAATCATTAAAAAATAATTAAAAATCAAAATCAAGGCAAAATTAAGTGAAATTTGAGACATTTCTAGCCTATGACTATATGTGCTCCAATAATTTTTCTAATCATGGAAACCAACAAATTAAAAAGAAATCATAGTTTCTTATGATATTTCCAATTAAATTGAAGAATAAATATAATAAATAAAATAAAAAAATCAAGAAAACATTTAATCACTTGGAAATTAAAGAGAATAGTGAAAATAGTGAACTTATATAATAAAACATTGGTTTAAACCTCTAGAATCTAATAAACCACTTAAAGAATGTAACAATATATATGTAAATGAGTATTTTACATTTTAATCTTTTTATTTCCATATCTAATTAAAAACAGAAAATTAAACTTCAAACTTGAATGATTTGATCTATTAAACACATGGAATGAAATGGCTAAACAAAATTTCAATTTAGATGTCAAAATTATATGTGAAGGTAAATTTGTAATTACTTAAAATACAGAAAATTACATCTCACAAATTCTTGAAAAATAAAATTAATGCAAATAATGGTATAGATGATTCATTTAATATTCAAAACATTCATAGAGTTTAGTAAAATCAGCAAGTCGAGTCAACTAGGCTTTAATTAAAATTGAATGAAAGTTGGAAAAATAAAAAAAATATACCCTTAAAGTTAAGTTGTGCTTTTGGAAACTTTAAAATTTGACAAATCCGATTGAAAATCATTAATAAAATGTAGGGTCTGTTTGGGGCAGCTGCATCATATTGAATAATCTGCTAATAAGCTAGGTACGGTGGCTATTACAAAATTTTTTTTTTTTGAAAAGTCGGACTACAGCCAGAAAGCTACCACCGCACTTAGATAGGTGCGGTGTGAAAATATTATTTTCAACATTTTGAGAACACATAAGCTGTCAAAACGCAGTTTACCCAAATAGGTCAGAAAACGTCACCGCACCAAATAAGTTGTCCCAAACGGACCTTTAAAATAGTAAAAATATAGTGAATTCCTTACTTTAAAACGTGAGGAAAGTCATATTTATAATATCTCTAAAATTACAAATATGGCCTTCTCCACTTTTAAACCTTTAATTTTAATATTTGAAAATTAATACATGTAATATCTGAATTCAAATAATCACTAATCAATGAACAATACAATCTTACTAATTGGTATCAAAACTTAAAACTCACTACTCTTTGGACTCGCAATTTGTTATGATGACAATATAACTTAAAGTTACATTTTTTTTGTATTCTTTAACTTGATGTTTTATTTATTTCCAAAGTCATGGTCATTGCTTCAATACAAATTGCTACTCTTTATTTCATTACCTATAACATAGTAACATAGTTATTTTAAATAATTTCCACAAAAAAAATTTAGATTTTTAACATTGCCTAAAGAAGTAGGAATAAAAAAAGATAGTTCACACACCATAAAATAAGAAAGATATTTAATATGATTAATAGAATATATCCTTTTACATGCACATGGTAAAAATATCTTTCTATTTTTATACGTAGTTTGGTACTAAATAGTATCATAAAAATTAATCTCATGTTTGAATGTCATAATTTTATCAAAAAATAAATCTTGTGATAGAATGGGGTTGAGTAGTAAAAACAACTAACATGTTTGGTCAATATTATGAGAGTTCACAAAATCTTGCTATTGATTTATTAATAGCAAATATAGATTGAATTGCTATCTTTTTTGGTCATCATAATATGAATTATACTCAAGAGAGGATGTAGTAATTGTTTTGCAAATGTGTTGAATGAGAAGTTGTGGAATGTTTTGATGAAGAAAATAAAAAAAAATCCCATTTTAAAAGAAAAAAGAATAAATAGAATACCAATTGTTTGAAAAGATTTTAATATGATAATATTAAAAAGTGTTGTTAAAATGCTAAAATGTTATCATTGCATGTTTCATACAATAAGAACAAAGATGGTGTGATAGTTTCATATAAATGACATTAATAGATTTTTTAGTAAAGTTAGGAAAAGGGAAACTATACATCACTATATGATAAACAACATCCATAAGAAGCATGCCACATAGAATTATAGAGATTGCATCCCATACAATCATGGTTCACGAAATTGATTTAATTATATGAAGTATAAAGTACTTAAAAATTCTTAAAAAAAAAGATTATCCCACATCATGAGAGGATTTCAACTCTGATAGCAAAAAAGAAAAAAGAAAAAAAAGTATTAGTTATTTAATCAAGAAGAAGAGTATAAATGGATTATTAAGCTCAATTGAAATTGGTAGCATTACATCAAATTAACTTGCATACGTTATAACTAAATATTTAATACATTTTTTTTCATTAAATATTTTGTTGATATGAAATGGAACTTACATAATACTATCTTAAATTTTATAGATGCTAGCCCATCATATAACATATAACAATCATGATGTTCTTTATAAATGATTGAAAAATTGATATCAGAGTCTCTAGTAAGACGCTTAAAAATTCTTTACAAAATGAAAGCCCATTATTGGGCCGATTGTTACATTCAATTAGCTTTTAAGGTAATCTTCATTTAAATGAGAACCTATTCCATGTCAAGTTTTCTGTGCACATACTAAGTCTATAAGTAGAAAACAAACTCTTCAAGAAAAGCCATATTATTCATAATGTGAGAGAAAATGTGAGAAAAAAAAATAGCTTCAAATGAAATACTAAATATATTCGTGATATTTTAAACCAACTACTAGCATCCAAAAAGCGATCATTATTGCATTTTCATGAATGCAACATATACTGTATTTTGAAATGCATTATAGTATAAAGATGAGTTTTTCTACTTTTAAAATAAAATCAATCTTGCAAATGTTGCCCAATTAAGTGACAAAGATTGACATAAAGTAGGAGAGTTTATCTTTTTTTGTTATTTGGCATAATTGCTTTATTTGCTTATATAACTTCAAGTAACTTTATAAACTTAATTTTATTTATTTTTAATCAACTATTTCCCATAATTTATATTACATAAAGATGTCAATTTTATTTTATGAAACTAAACACCTAACTAACCTCAAACTTATTTATTATTTATTTTTATAATTTAAGAATCAATTATGGATGAAATTTTTATTCATGTTGTTGAGGTTGAAGGCAATGAAGCTGAAAAGCATTGACAAGTATTAAAAGTAATCTAACTTTTTCAAGCTATGTTATTGATGTACTTGATCATAGAATAAAGTTGAAGTTGATCAACATTGCATTATTTAATAATGACTTTGAGACATAGAACAATAGTTTCTGAATCATTACAAGAGTTATATAATAGCTAAGTTGTTGGTCATGTAAAATAATATTTAAAACCCTTTACCATAATAGGAAAGCTTTTTGTGAATGTAAAAAGGAAAATAAAAATTTTCTATGAAGTGATGCCATTAAGAATGTAAGGTAAAAATTTGATGTGTACTAAGAGTTATGTACTTCCACTTCTATTAGGAATAATATTAATGATCAATTTAATGCTTTAGAGCTATGGAAAACTAAGAAATTTATATGTCGATTTTTTTACTATTATTACACCAGAATTTACTTTTAGTGCTAGTGAATAAATTAAATATACATATCATTCATCATTGGGTACTGGATGCGTTCAAGTCGTCATCTTTAGAAATAACTTGCTGAGAAATTATCATAAAACTAAAAAAGTAATGATACATTATGTTTTTTATCTATTGTAATTTATCTGTTCATGCATTTATTTTTGGATTGTATTATTTAACTTCTGATTAAATAGGTCATCCGTGTTATAAATTTTTCATAAGAAGTATAATAGCAAGAGTTGAAAGTAGGATTATATTATAACATCCATGATCTAGACTTCTTTGATATAATATGATTCCAATGATTTGTAATTAATTTCTTTTTAAATGAAAGGATTGTAATTTTGTGTAAGCAATGTTAGGATGTAAAATTGTTTTATATAAGTTTTCTATATATTATATCTCTTTATTTTTATTAGCACACATACATATTTTCGTGTTAGCAATTTTTGGAAATAATTTTGTAATTTATTTCTTAATTTTGTGTATAACTTCTAACTTTCTATGGTTGTGTCAAATAGTATCAATTAAAAAGTAAAATGACAGTATTTTTTGTTGGAAGAGTCATTATCAAACATCTTGTCCATAATAATATAAACCATGATTGGACACAAGTTGATAAAAACATGCTTATTGATTTATACCACTTTAAATGGGGGTTTTGTACTTATGAACCTCTTTCAAGGGCAATTTAAAATTCAACTAAACTAGCTTGAAGGGCCATACTTAGGGGATTCACATTTCCACAATGAATTAGTATAAAGAGTTTAATTCTTACTAATTTTCATAGCTGTAGAAACTCATTTCAACTTATATAAGCTCAAAGTGATGCATCATTTGATAAGTTGGTATAAGCTTATTCTTGTCTGAATGCTTCTTATCTTTTTAATATTTATATTTTTCAACCTTTTATTTTTTTATTTTTAATAATTATTTCTTTTTATTTATTTCAATTTACAAGTTTGATGATGGCTATTTTTATCATATATTATTGATGTAAGTTATTTAAATAATGGTTTCAAATTTATTGAACAATAAATTCAATTTTTTTCAAAATTTTTAACTTAATTATTAGTTTATTCAAGTAAATATTCAATTTACTTACTCAGGAAAAATAAGTTATCCATGTATACTATATATTTGAGAAAAATTTAAGCACAAATGTGTTTTTATTAATTATGAAAGGTATTAAACCCATGAGCCCTTAATTGAAAGCCTTATTTCCCTTACATATTTCTCAATGTTTAGAGGAAATTTTAGCTCAAACTAAATGAAAAAATATTACATCAGTACTACGCACGTAAAAATAACGTGTGTAGCCAATCAATTCACGTCACGATATCTCGCGCGACAGAGAAAAAAAAGACGGTGCAGTAACACAGTGAATATTCCCTCCTGTGTTATTCATGTGTTATTGCGCGTTATTCTTGTATTATTGTGTGTTATTCATGTGTTATTGTGTGTTATTCATGTGTTATTGATGTGTTATTGTATTATTATAACACCAAGAATATTCTCAGGACAAAATAACACATGAATAACACACAATAACTCTTAAATAACACGGGAAATATTCCCGACAAAGAAAAAAACGGTGCAGTAACACGGAGAATATTTTCTCCCGTGTTATTCTTGTGTTATTGTGTGTTATTCATGTGTTATTCATGTGTTATTGTATTATTATAACATTAGGAATATTCCCATGACACAATAACACATGAATAACACGGGGAAGGGGGGGATATTCCTCGTGTTACTGTGCCGTTTTTTTTTCTGTGTCGTGCGTTGTATCGTGGCGTGATTTGATTGGCTACGCACGTTACTCTACGTGCGTAGTACTGATGTAATATTTTATCCAACCTAAATAGTTTAAAGTATTATAAAACTAAATTCACTCTAGAATATATTCGGCTTAATTTAATTAGCTCGATTACAGCTAATTGATCAATTAAGCATGCGTGGGACATTTGTCTGCCTCTCGGTCATTTTCTAGATGAATTTCTCTTGTTTTCAATAACACGTTGTTCTAGCTGTCCAATTTCACTCTTCAGCTCTTCAACCGAACACCATACACCATAATACTCTTAAATTTTAGATAGGAAATTGGCGCCTCCAAATTACTTAATTTTGACATAAGAAATTATTCGTAGTTATTTTTAAAAAATAATATTCGTTAAAAACATTTATATAGAAATAAAAACTAACGATTATAGATCCGATATGATTAAAATTTTTAATTTAATCTATGGAGAATTTAAAGCATTGGGTGTTTTGTATTCTGATTGGAGCAGCTGATCCGACATTTCGTCGTATCACTGTCCTTACGTTATTCCGCTGGAGCAGCTTAATAAGCATTTTCGAGGAACATTGTAACCACCCTTGTGCCAGGAAAGTAAAAATTCTAAATTTTTTTATTATCTTGAATATTTTATTAAAATTTTTTGACAAATTTACAAATTTAAATCTTGAAGTGTTTATATTACATTCGTAATTCAATGACAAATCATAGAAAGAAAACGAATAAATTCATTTCAAGCGTTGAAGCATGTAATATAGCAGAAAGACATGTCACAACAAATTAATAAGAAGTCGGTGTCACATATACATAGCTTTTGATGCTAACGTATTTTCGTGCAAGTCGAGTATTTTTTTTTTTTATTTACTATGTACATTTTAAAGTTCTTTGAATAGTCCTGCAGCGGAGATAAAATACGAGCAAAGACTCAGAGACATTCTTGATCACTTTATAGAGTTTGAGTCATGAAATGCTAAATTTGATTTAAAGTTACCAATGGTATTTAACCCTAACAATGGGTGATAGTTCTCGTTTGTTGAAGGTAGAGAACAACTTCATAGCCATCATATTTAATTGATTTTTAATCTCATTGTGCATATTTTGACTTCATTTATCGAACCTATACTATAGTCCTGAAATATAATTTAATTAAATAGAGTTATTAGTTTAAACTATAAAGATAGGATGACGTCTATTAATCACACGTGGTTATAGAGCTTCACTTACAAACTGTGTGATATGAACAATGCTTGATGAAAGAGCGTTGACTAGATGAGTAAACATAAATTATGTGAATTAATAATTCATCTAAATTTTGAAAATAAATAACTAATTAAAAAAAAGGAAAAAAAACTATCTGCATAATTATTCGGAAATTAAAGAAAATAACATGAAAATATTTTAAAATAAATTTGATAACTATTAACTTGAATTATGATCTTTTATAAAATCACAATAGTTTAATTAAACCTTGTCAAATTCAATCATTATGAGGATTTATTGAAAACTTGATGTTGTTTGATTCCATTTGAATAATTTCATATGGCTTTGAAGTCATTAGACCTAAACTAACCTCAATTTTGATAAAATAGCATCCTACTAATCTATGTTTTGTATAACTAATAGAAGAATTAATATATAAGATTAAGCAAATCTTCAAAATATACATCTATTTTACACACACAAATTATTTTTTGGTAAAATCTCTGATAAAATAATAAAATCTTTATAAAAATAAATCTAAGATGTGATAGTGTTTTATGAATTAGGAGTTGTATCGATGCATGTAAATGAACTTTTCTTCTATTTTTCACATCTTTTGAGTAATTTATTATATGTGGTGCAACTGATGTTAGCATTGTAAATAAACATAAATTTAATGAGGATAGCACGAAATATAGCCGAAAGTAAGTATCTGTTGTGAATTACCATGAGCAACATGATATTGAAAAAATTGATTGGAGAAAATGAGGGTCACGCCCAACTATATTGAGCGAAACAAAGAAAAAACTGCAACTTACAGACTTAATAATAACTCTCCCAAAGTTTCGAATTACAACTCTAAACAATAGATAAAAAAACAAAAAACTAATATATAAGAGGTCAATAATCATATGAGAAACAAAAGGGACGACAACCGACACAATCAACTTCACCAATCAACAACATTAATTGGGCAAAAATAACAACTATATATAGGAAAACAAACATTTGGAAGCAGCAACAATGCAAATCAATCATCAAAGACAAAAGAGTTTACCCTTCCAACTGTAACCAACGAAAAATCTCCCCAACGAAAGCAAGAGCACGCCAAAAGTCAAAATAGAGCTCCCCAACAAAACCCTAAACCCTATTGACATCATAGTTAAAAGCTTTTCTTAGCCTATAGGATATAAATAGAAAAGCTAAGAAGCCATGAAAAAATTGGCTCTCATGGATCCAGATTTTAACTTTTTTGTTGCAGGAACATTTTCTAATTATTAAAGGATTATTTGGGATTATTTTTATTTTCTATTTTATTGTGATTATATTTTAATTTAAAATAAAATATGTATGATAAAATAAAATAAAATTGTTATTGAAAAAACTCAAAGTATTTACCAATTGTTTTGAATATTTTTTAAAAAATCTTAATTTATTTTTAGAAATAAAAAATAAAAACATATAAAAATTTTTTGAGAAAAAAGATTGATCTCAAAACAAATCATCAGAGATGATCCTACGTCAACATTTGTGTGTGTGCGTGTGTATAGCAATCAGCTGCAGATCTTCAAATACAGAAGCTCACTTTTGAACTTGGTTCTTTAGTACACCGAAGATTGTACTTTAAACAAAGGATGTCTCATTTGAGCAACTGGCAGTGCAAATGGTCGTCGATGATGTGAAAAGAGAGTGAAACAAGCACGAAAATTTAAGTATATCAACAAAATAATTTAAATAAATGAGTAGGTATTAACATAAATGATAAATATTTTCAATGTAAAAAAGGAGAAATTTTGCATAAATACGACTCATTTCTTATGTTCTTACATGTCACCCAAACTTCAATTTCTAAATATACATCACCTTAATTGTGCATGAAAATATGTATTTCATTTTTAAAAGTTTAAATAGTAGTATTTTTAATTTCATATAAGAGAATAAGGGGTTAGATACGTAAATAAATAGGAATTCAGTGGTATGTATGTAAATGCCCTAATTTTTTTTTAAAAAAAAGGTTAAAGATGATCAAGCAAGTAAATGAATTATTATCAGATAGAACAAGAATATTGGAAAATCTTCATAATCCCTAATTATAATAAGCGAAATAGAAGGCATGTTTAATTATAAAGCTTCATAAAAGTAAGGCAATAAACAATGATATGAATATTAAGATTTCAAAATTATAATAACTTAATTCAATTAATTAATTCATTTTAATAGTCTAACACTTAATTTTTTTTTAAAAAAAATAGCATTTTGTAACTTTAAAGAGTAAAATAATTTAGCCAAAAGATTAAGATTCTATAATGTATGTTAGAAACAAAGAAATGAACATTTCAACGCATCTGATCTTTCTTAGCTCTTATAGCTGCTCTAATAGCTCTTGTGCGTACTTCTTCCCAATTTACATTTAATGGCGGACACAAAACGAAATCCATTGGTAATGGTTATGGCAGAGAAGCACGTTCTCTAAGAGAAACATGATGTAATTTTTTCCTCAACCCAACGAAAAATTATGTGAGATGAACAAATAAATCGAATTATTATGAAAGTATATGCAACATTCAAAGGAACTTACTGAGAAAATTCATCAATATCATCGTCTATTGATTCCTTTTCCGGAGATTTGTTTGCAGGTCTTCTAAATAAAACATTAATGGAGCCACAAAGATTAAGTATGATGTCAATAAATAAATCACTTAAATGTATATTAACTTTATAACAAAAAAAGGAACATTTGGATGCATACCACTCAATTCTTATGTATTTACATATACCTAAATTTCAAGTTTTACATACATATATGACACCTTATCCATGCATGAAAATATTTATTTCACTTTTTAAGAGCTAAAACAATGATATTTTTTATATGATATGTAAGATTTGGGTGATATAAATGTAAAATGTGAAGTATAGGTGTTAGATATATAAATATTTAAGAATTGAGTGGTATGTATGCAAATGCCACAAAAAATGGAGGGCATTAATACTTTGGAGCTGCCCTCCTATGGAGGGATTATTGCGTGCGGACACAGCATGCATCTCTGCATGCGTTGTTCGATCTTGGCCGTAGATCACGGTGATCTACGACCAAGATTATTTCCGTCTTTTAAAAAAATAATAAAAAATTTTAGGTGGGGCCCACCGAAATACAGGTGATTTACGGTCCGGATCGGACACCGCACGCGAGCTGTGTGCGGTGCCCGATCCGTATGGAATAATTTTTCCTTCCTATGAGGAATTCTCTCGTCCTCATAAGTCACCTGGTCCTCATATTTAGTGTTCTGGTCAAATATTGATATACTCTGCAATATTTATAAACAAAATCTAAATGATAAGTAATAACTATTTTAGGTACTTCAAATCAAAAGTATAATAAGACTTTAAGTAGAACATGAAATTTCAAAAGCCAAAATTGGACAATGACAACGTTATAAAATCAAACTAATCTTATTTTCTAGCAAACATTGTTGTTGATGCAAAACGCATCAATTTGTAGGGCTTTCTTAAAACAAACTAACACAAATGTTATTTTAAAATTAAAAAAAAAGGTATTTTCATGCATAGCACACAATTTTAATGTATTTACATATTTCATACCTAAACTTTCATATTTACACACCTAGCACTCAACTTTTAATATCACAACAAAAATAGCATTATTATCATATTTCTAAAATGAAATGCACTTTTTCATGCATAGTTTTAAAGGAACATAATGTTATGTATGTAAATATGAAAGTTTAAATGTAAGATATGTGAATACAAAAGATTTGCGTGAAAAAGTGCATTTCATTTAAAAAGTGTTTCCAGGAATAAAAAATTTACATACCTAGGTATGTAAATTTCCCCAATAAATAATAAGTGTTTTTTTTTTTTTCACTTCAAGGAGGAATGCATAACCTAGTGCATAACAAGTACCTAATCTGTCTAACACATAAAATCATTTGATACTAGAAATGACTAAAATAAAATAGAAAAAACTTAGGTTGACATAAATTAGTGAAAAAAAAGATAGAATAAAATATAAATAAAATTTAAGGAATAAAAAATTATTATGTAGACTAATATTTCAAGCATAGAATCAGAATCCAAGTATGTGACAGAATAAATCCAATATCATGTTGCCAGACATGATGAAATAAGACAGAGAAGATAACTCGTAATAACGGGTGCATAAAAACAAACATCTGCATTCTCGCACTCGAACACAGACAACATATTCTGGAAGAATTTCAAGGAACACACTTGAGCAACAAAAAAATTTCACATCCAATGAAATTTTCATTATAATATTTGTGAAACAGCCAAAATATAAAAGAAAAGAATCAAGGCATAAAGCTAAAATTCTACTCTATAATCATATAGATCATAAGGTGCCAAAAATTTGTTGCAAAATAACAAACTCTATAACCTTATTTGCTTGATGGATTATAAATGTCAAATTAGAAGCTCGATTAGCCAAATTTGGGTAACTTTGATACAAATTTGCAAGCTTATTTTCATCAGAAGCATAACATCAGATAATAATATGAGAGCAGTTTGTTTGTTATCCTTAATAAATTTAATTTATTTTATAATTACAGTAGTTTGTTACGTGTCTTTGACGGTGACCTTAAGTAACAATTTATTTGCTAATTCCTAAAGTTTGATCGATATGGTTTGACATGAAATGAAGTTCATTTGATTCTTCAAGTTCAACCACCAAAGTTCAAACCAAGTATTAAATATGATTTTAATTGTTTTGATGTCATATCAGAAATTCAATAGTTTTTATGTCATATCAGAAATTCAATTCTTCGTAATCGGATATTTCCAAAGTCCTATAGATTTATACAAGCTATAGCTTTTCATTTTCACAAAATTGAATTCTCCTCTACAATTGTCACTATTTAATGACATCTATCAATTATCATTATGGTTAGCAATTTTCTTGGTTTGTCATTGTTCATTGTCATTATCTAAAGAATTTTTTGAAATGAAAAATATGTTTTGCGATGAACAATCTGCCTGCGAAGTCACACCGATCAGTCGTTTGGCACTCATTCCTTAAAGAATTATTTTAAAGTGAAAACATATTATATTCATTAATTCTTAGGCTTATAGAGGAGCTCATAATATTTTATAAATAACTCCCTATATTTCTTTGTATTTATGATTAACACTTTTAAATTAGATATAAATCTCAACACTACCAATAGCTATTGTTATTGCTTAGGAACAAAATAACGGGAAGTGCGCTACTCAAAAATTATTTGAAGCAAGTACTTAAAAATTTTAAATTGCTATCTACGATTGAACACCAAATTTGATGGCAATTTGGAATCAGCTTGGGCAAATAGTTGTTATGTCACCTCCACTCACTCATGAACGAGTAGTCCATAAATAGTTGTTATGAGTCAAACTAATTCTCTTTGATCGAATAAAAATATCTTCTTACAGTTTTCCACTTTGTGTGCAAATTAAGGGAGAGATTCCTACTTTTGTGGTGCTAATTTGACTACATAACTACGAGAGAAATCGTAAACTTAAACTGATTTTGAGGCATAGATTTCACGGTTCTATAAATTCTTTTCTTGGCTTAATTTCTTATATATATTATTATTATTGGCTTTTTAAAGCTCTTATTTTGGCTCAATGTGGCACTATTAAGGTGATAAATTACATTTGTCATTTGATTTTGTAAAGTTCAAATTTCTCATTAATTTCTTCAAATTTATTTGATCATTACATTGTCAAAAAGTAAATTATTGACTTTGTTGTTGTTTTATGATCTAGAAATCATTTTAATTCATTTTTATGATTTACACTCATTACAACATGGTAATTGCATCAAGAAACCTTAATCACATCATTTGTACTACTGTAAAATATTTCTATCATAAAGAATGATTGAAAAAAAAAAAGTTCAATTTTGCTAACAACGAAAAGTTTACAATTACTCTAAGCAGTGGCTCAAATAGATTCCAAAATGAGAAACGCTAACACTTCATGACAACAATTATAATCTACTAGGTATGTCTGTCTTACCCATCTATAACCTAACTCTTTAGNACTTTGTTGTTGTTTTATGATCTAGAAATCATTTTAATTCATTTTTATGATTTACACTCATTACAACATGGTAATTGCATCAAGAAACCTTAATCACATCATTTGTACTACTGTAAAATATTTCTATCATAAAGAATGATTGAAAAAAAAAAAGTTCAATTTTGCTAACAACGAAAAGTTTACAATTACTCTAAGCAGTGGCTCAAATAGATTCCAAAATGAGAAACGCTAACACTTCATGACAACAATTATAATCTACTAGGTATGTCTGTCTTACCCATCTATAACCTAACTCTTTAGTGAGCTTCCTATTAGCTTTACAGTCCTCATCATATTTTGATAGAAACATAATAACCTGTGCCAAGGAAAAACAAAATTTTGCATGTTATTTTTCATTAGTCGAGGCATATGTATAACTTTGTTGCATTGAAATTATGAGGCATAACCTTCCCAAGGCCACTCTTCTTAAGTTGTTCCCTCTGATCATATTGAACTGAAAATTGAAGTGCAAAAAAAATTATCATCAATAAGAGCAAGCAGATAAATAACTTGAAAAACCCTAAAATCTTTCACGAAAAGCTTTTCATACAAAGTATAATAAATCTCCGATTAAGTAAGTCAAACTTATATTAAAAATAAAAATAATCAACGAGATGAGGGCTATACAAACATCAAAGAGTAACTATAATATAACAGTCTGAATAGTTGTATTTACAGCCAATTCTTTAGAAATGTAAGTACCCCATGATCTAAAAATTCGAGCTGAAGTTTCTTCCTACAATAGAAACTGTGCAAGGAAACTCCAGAGAAAATCAAAATATAATGAGAGTTAGCAAAAAGGTTATTGTGAAGTATTCAAGAGAATGAAAAACTGGTCAAGTGCACGTTTCCATCTTATATAGAAAGAGCTTCTTGAAGAAGTGGTAGCTTCTTGAGTTTATTAATAACTGGCTTATTTTGTGAATTCAGCTCAACATCTTATTCAAGTGTAACTTCAAATTCAGCCATAAGATCTTCAACGATCATTGCAAGCTCAATTGGGTTCCCGCTCTCCACGGCGCTCTTCTTGACCAACCTCTTCCTCGGAATTCCGAGCTTGTTCTCAACAGGCGTCGGTGTGGGCGGAGTTTCAATACGGCTTTCGTGGCCGCTTTCAATATCAAATTGATTTCCAGTGTAATGGGAGCGCTGCCTATCCGAATGCACGCCATATGAATCCATGAGCGCCTCTCCGCCTTCATCTACGTACCTGGTGTACAGAAATGCTAAAGAAAATCAAAAAATATACAAACAGTTTGCTTGAAATTGCTGGAAGTAATCAATTGCAGCACTTACGGATTGTTATCGTAGCCCATTTCAGATTTAGGAGGCTAAAATCCACAAAAAAAAAAAAAAATCAAATGCCTGCTCAGTTGAACAAATCTCGCGCAGCTGTTTTCGTTCTCGGGCAAGATGAACACTCGAATTCGAACCTCCAATGTTGATATAAATTGATTTTTGCTCTGTTTTTCTCTGCAATTAGAATCTCTTTCTCCTCTCACCTGCTCTTCCATTAGAGTTTTTCGCGCCATGGGAGTTGCTGAAGAGACGCACTTCCGAGCTTAAGTGGCAACGGGAGATTAGAATGCGTGCTAGCAGCGTGAAGGAGAAGGCCTCCGTCTCCGACGCCGCAGCTCTGTTCTCCATCCATGCCCTTCTTGGCTTAACTATTTGGGGGCATTTGCATGCACACCACACCGTTCTTAAAGATTTATATGTCTCAGGTTTACATATTCATATTTAGGATAATAACGCATGTACCACCCGAAATATCCATATATTTACAAATTATCCATACATATGCTTTTCTTAAACTGTTGAAATCATGTATTTGCACATGTCACCAACAAATCATTTGATTTGAGAATTTAATAAAAATAAAAAATATGGGCTGGGATTTTTCTCTGGTAGAAATTCACAAATTAATGCTTAATTTCCACTATATTTCACCGTTCCCTCACCATATTTATAGTTGAAGATGAATTAAACTACTATTCTAATATGATTGTTCGAAATGTGCCATAAATAAAAAAGTTGAATCAACAGTCGGCTATTCCTGAGGGAAGGCCGACTGACAGTATCTTGCTTGCCTTCAACTGACGACGATGGGACCATGTGGTTCACGAGGAGACCCGATACTCCAGCTCGAAGGGGATGTGGTGAGGGACACTTTACAATTGCGCAGAGATCTCCCATCAGACGAATCACAAAACGGGCAAGCCGAGAATCATCAAGGTCCAGGACCAAAGAGATCTCATTTCCATCATCTTAAGCGAGAATCACACCATCGAGACAAAACAACCGGTTCCAATAGCAGTGCTATGACGCCCGATCGGCTTTGAAAAGCAAAAAATGAGCCTCAGCACTCAGGGTCTGTTTGGGAGTGCTTTTTAGGTACGGCGCGGTCATTACACGCAGCTTTTCGCGAAAGTCATCTGTTTGGTTCACGACTTCGGGCATTCAGGCGGCGGAAGCGGAGTGAAAGCGGGCAGCGGCATTACCATCGCGTCTCCCGCTTTCGACCAAAACTTTTACCCTTTACCCCGCGTCTACCCTCGGTGATTTCCCGCTGCTTCCCCGCGTCTACCCTAGGTCATTCCTCACTGCTTCCCTCGCGTCCCCTTCTCCTTCTCCTCTTTCGTCGTCCCTGGACCGACAGAGCTAAGGTAAGAAGAGTCATTTTCTTCTTCTATTTGCCGATCTGAGGAAGAATGTGCGTTTTGCGGCTCCTAATGTCTTCTCCTTCTCACCTCTTTCCTGTTTCTGTCATTCTTCCTTACCCCTTCTTTCCTGTAGTGGATCTGTAGCTAATTAACGAAGTATGGCTTTTTCTTAGTTTGATCTTATGGCACACGAAAAACTACTTCATTTTTTACCTGGATCTGTAGCTTATTAACGACTCTTACCCGAATCGAGCCCTTAGATTTGCGATAAAATTGGCATTGTCCATCCAAGTTGCAGATCTAGCGCCCATTTAAGCATGTATGTAGTGTTACATTAGAGATTGTTTTGTAGAGACACTGTTGAAGCAATTACACGGTTGTTGGATTAATTACTGTAGAAACACTTATAACCTTAGAAGTATATGCTCTGTGTTCATTTGACAAAGTCTGAATTCCATTCTTTATAGCCTCTTAAGAACCATGTTATCTATTTTGCTCGTCATTTGAAATTGTTGCTTCTCGGTTTGGCTAGTTTCTTGAATATTTCTTTGAACTCAGCAACTTGGTTATTTATATGGTTGTGTTAAATGGATTTTGTGGATTTAAACATGTTTTTCACATGCAAAAAAAAGGAAGAACGTCTGCTCTCTAGTTTTTGGGATTTTGTTTTATTGCTAGAAACATTTTTATTTGCTTAACCTTCAAACTATCGGGGTTTTCTTTGGTTTGGTGTGTCGAAGCTGAACTTTGAAATTGATAGTTTTTTATTTTTTGTTCTTTGGTTTGATGGAGCCAGGGTTTTGGAAATCTGTTGGTTGTTTTGCTTGGGTTTGCTGAAGCCGAACCTGTAGAAATCCATGATAACTGCGAATTTGTTATGCTATTTTACATTAGAGATTGTTTGGTGGTTTAAGCATGTATGCATCTGCTAATGGAAGATTGTCGTTTTGGATGTATTTGAATGGGGAATTGAATTTAGTTCCAAGTTTAGAGAACATATTTGAATAGAAAGGTGATCTTCTATTATGGCTGTTTTGAATTCATCAACTTGTTAACTCATATGATATAATTGCTCAAATTTGTTTATAATGGACATTCATCAAAATTGATAACTATGCTACTCATGTTCTAATTGCTTCTCGGTTTGGCTAGTTTCTTGAATATTGGTTTGAACTCATCAACTTGGTTATTTATATGGTTGTGTTAAATGGATTTTGTGAATTTAAATATTTTGGTTTGGTTTGTTGAAGCTGAACCTTGAAATTGCATAACCTTCAAAGTAGAAGGGTTTCCTTTGGTTTGGTTTGTTGAAGCTGAACCTTGAAATTAATAGTTTTGATATTTTTTTACTGTGTTTTGATGGAGCCGGGTTTTTGGAACTGTGATGGTTGTTTGCTTGGGTTTGCTGAAGCCGAACCTTCAGATATTCCTCAGCCTTCCTTTACTGTTTATTGGTAATATTTCTGTGGATTTAAACATTTTGGTTT
>NEWO01000042.1:141095-159092 GCA_003013225.1 Phalaenopsis aphrodite | reverse complement strand
CAATCAGGGGCAGTTTGGTCATTTCTACATGAAACAGCTGGCTCACAACATTTTTCACGCAGCTGCACCAAACAGACAGTCAGCTTCCCCGCAGCTGCTTCTCCACAGCTGTTTCCTGGGGCAGCGCAGCTGCAGCTGGAAAGCTGATAATCTGCAGCTGCGCCAAACAGACCCTCAAAGCATCGACCAAGAGAAAGCTGTGGTTGTAGTTACTTGAGATAAGCTTCACTAAGGAAATGACACAAATCACAGATGCGGAGAGTCTCCACGATCACCCGCAGCGAAAATATCTTCTTCAAACCTAGAAAAATTTGTATCTTGAACGAGTAAATTCGACGGACACTGAGATAATACATTAAAATCGAGTGATGGACTCACTATGAACCCGGTCATCCATCAACATGGAAAATCAAATTGCCGCAAATAAACACCTCGACATAAGTAAGGAAAAAATGAATAATCAAAGCTAAAGAAAATCCAACAAAAAGGTTTCATTCATATTCCATACTTCAAAAATTCACAAAACTTTAGTTTACAATCCCACAATTGAAAGCTGAGCAAAAAAGAGAGAGAAAAAAAAAATCTTCTAAATTGCAAGAGGTTGACCAAAACCTAGATTGAAAGATCCTTCAATGCCTTCACCATCGGAGCCTCCTCATTTGTTTCAAAGCAAAGGAGAAAAATATGATGAAAAAAAGGTCTAAAAAACAAAAGCAAGAAAACTCCATACACGAAGCTTATCCATCACAAACCTTAATTGAAGCAACTTTTTGGCTTGATCGACCAGCGCCAAAAAAGCCCAACTCCTCCGGATATCGCCCCAACTGTTCTTTGGGGGCCTCCTGGTTTGAGTCAAACGATCCCTCTTGATCCATTGGCAATTAAAATTTTTTTAGAGAATCCAAACACATAACTAACCTCAAATTTTTTTATTATTTATTTTTATAATTATAGAATCTATTATGGATCAAATTTTTATTAATGATGTTGAGGTAGAAGGCATTGAAGATAAAAAAACAATGACAAGTACTAAAAATAATCTAATTTTTTCAAGCCATGTTGTCAATGTATTTGATCAAAAAATCAAGATGAAGTTGACCAACATTACATTCTGTATTATTCTTCCTAATAATTACGTTGAGACTTAGCACAACAATTTGTGAATCAACAAGAGTTATATAATAGCTAATTTGTTGGCCATGCAAAAAAATATTTTAAAACTTTTTACCATAAGAGGAAAGCTTTTTGTGAATGTAAAATATAAAATAAAAAATTTCTATGAAATGATGTCATTAAGAATAATAATGTATATATATTTCTATTAGGAATAATAATGATGATCAATTTAATGCTTTAGAGTGGTGGAAAATTAAGAAATTTATATGTCAATTACTTTTTTGCAATGGTTGGTAAAAAAATTTTAAATTTTTTTAGCTGTTATTGCATTAGAATTCACTTTTAGTGCTATTGAACAAATTAAATATACATATCATTTATCATTGGGTACAAGATTCGTTCAAGTTGTCATCTTTGAAAATTACTTGCTGAGAAATGATGATAGAACTAAAAAAATAGTCATATATTATTTTGTTATCTTTTCTAATTCATCTCTTCTATCTTTGGATTGTGTTATTTCACTCTTGACTAAATAGGACATCCATGTAGGGGTGTAAACAAACCGAACACGAACGAACAAAGTTTGTGTTCGTGTTCGATTCGTTTGAAATTTAGTTTGTTTGAGAAAAGCTCATGTTCGAAATTGTTCGTGTTCGTTTCTTAATGAACGAGCCGAACACGAGCTGTTTGCGAACGACGAGGCAGTGTGATATCCCTAATATTAACATATATTTAAATAATATATTATATTAATTATATAACTTAGATTAAATAAATATATAATATCTATATTAGTATATTACTAATATAATATATTAATATGTTATTATTATTAATTTAGTATATGTTATAATTTATAAAATTTAATTTTTTAAAATATCATAAATTTTTTATATATATTTATTTTATAAAAAAATAACGATTTTTTATATAAATTTTTTATGAACAATAACGATTCGAACACGAACGAATGCATCACTGTTCGTGTTTGGTTCGTTTAACTAACCGAATGAAAAAAAAATTTGTTCACGTTCGTCACGATTACTTATCGAATGAATCGAACACGAACTGTTCGCGAACAACGAACTTTTTTGACAGCCCTACATCCATGTTATCAATTTTTCATATGGAGTATTACAACAAGAGTTGAAAGTCTTATTATATTATCACATCTATGATCTAAACTTCTTTGATATAATATAATTCAAATGATTTGTAATTAATTTCTTTTTAAATGAAAGGAATGTGATTTATGTAAGCAATATTTGCATGTAATATTATTTTATGTAAGTTTTCTATACAATATCTCTTTATTTTTATCAGCATGGAAACATATTTTTCTTGTGAGCTATTTTTGGAAATAAATTTTGTAATGTATTTCTTAATTTCTTATATAACTTCTAACTTTCAATGGTGGTGGCAAATAGTTGCAATTAAGAAGTGAAATGACAGTATAATTTGTAGGATGAGTTTTTATCAAGCAGCTTGTCCAGAATAATGTAAACCATGCTTGGACACATGCTGATAAAGACATGCTTATTGATTTATGCCACTTTAAATGGGTTTTGTATTAATGAACTCCTTTCAAGGGCAAATTAAAGTTAACAAAACTAGCTTGAAGGGGGGATTCACATTTCCACAATTAATTAGTATAAAGAGTTTAAATTTTATTAATTAGTATAAAGAGTTTAAATAAAAACTTTTTATTTTTTATTTTAATTAATATGTTATTAGTAGAGGTGCATACTTCGATTTGATTTAATTCTTTCTTTTTATTTATTTCAATTTACTAGTTTGATGATAGTTATTTTTGCTGTATAGCTGCAATAAAGCCTATTTATAGCCTTTTTATTATATATTATTGAAGTAAATTATTCAAATAATGGTTTCAAATTTATTGAGCTATAAATTCATTTTTTCAAAAATTTTAACTTATTTATTAGTTTATTTAAGTAATAATTCAATTTAGTTACTCAGACAAAATTAGTTAAACATATATATTATATGTTTGAGAGAAATTTTTTCACAAATGTTGTTGTGGAATATATATCAGTTGTTGTGGTATATATATAGAAATGAAATAGAAGAACAATCAGCGAATTGAAAAAAAAGAGCGAGAAAATTAACACCAGAAAAAAATACACAAATTTATGTGATTCGACAAATTGCCTACGTCCACGGAGTTACAGAGGAATTTACTACTTGAAGAATTTACATCAGTCGATCGTCTCAAAGTACAAGAGGAATCTCTCACTTCTCTACTATTCTTCTCTCTCTCTTCTTGTTTCTCTTCTTCTCTCTCTACGCCGAGATACACTAAAGAAGCTTTACACCGAGATATACCGAAGAAGATAAACTTACAAGAGAAATAAACCTAATTTCTCTTCTGCCACAAGCCACCAAAAAGAAGCCAATGGAAAGTAATCTTCTTGTTCTTCTTTCTTCTTCTTTCTACCGCAAGTAATTACTGCAAGCACTTCTCTTCCACTCTCTCCCATGGAAGTCCAAAGAAGAACACAAAGGGCGAGACTTCTAAAACTGAAGGAGAGCCGTGCAATAACTTTTATCGCGGGAGAGGAGACGAGAGAGACAACGTTTTGAGAAATAGAGAGGCGGGAGTGGTTTCGTGAAATAACAGGGTCGCGGTCACGACCTTTCGCGACCGGACGCGGGAGCGGGCGAAGAAGGGAGTGGTTTCGCGATCGAGCGCGAGCGGGAGCGGGAAGGCGGGATTGACGGAAAAATCCTATCGCGCTCCAACTAACAAATTATATTCATTAATTTTGAAAGGTCTTGAACTTTTTAATTGAAAACCTAATTTCTGTTACATTGTAAAAGTTCAGAGGAAATTTGAATTCAACCTAAATAGTTTAATGTATTATAAAATTAAATTTACTCAATAATATATTCGGCTTAATTTAATTAGCTAGATTACAGCTAATTGATCAATTAAGCATGCGTGTGACATTCGTCTGCCTCTCAGTGGAAGCACCTTTCTTTAGTTCCGCCATAGACTTATCATCTTCTAGTTGAATTTCTCTTTTTTTCAATAACACGTTCTTCTAGCTGTCCTTCCACTGGGATTCGGAACCTCTTTCAATCTCACTCTTCACCTCTTCAACCGAACACCACACACCATAATACTCTCTTAAAATATTTTTAAATTTAAAAATTGCCATAAACATAGACTGCTTTTGATTTTACAATAAATGGATTAAATCACAAGGAGTCATGAAAATTTTAGATAGGAAATTGGCGCTTCCAAATAATTTAATTTTTACATAAAAAATTATTTATATTTATTTTTTAAAAATAATATTATTTAAAAACATTTATATAAAAATAAACTCACGATAATTAATTTTTTTTAATATAATTTATGGGGAATTTAAAGGGATTGGGGTGTTTTGTGTTCTGCTTGGAGCAGTCGATCTGAACCATCGTGTGGTGCGGTTCGCTTGGGCTTTCGAGGACGGCAAATAGCAGAAAAAACACCCCTTTTCTGTGTCACGCGCTGCTCACAGTAGAGGCCGTTTCTACTCCTCGCTATCTATAATTTTGTTAACATGACTCACTGTCCTTAAGCAAATCAAAATCTTTATTTAGATTTTTCTTATTCCGATGGAGCAGCTTAATAAGCATTTTTGAGGAACATTATAACGACCCTTGTGCCATATAAAAGGCCGGCCTGAAGTAACAGCAGAGCAAAAAGCATTCCTTTTCTCCATTACAGAAAAGGAGCTAAAAATTTTCAAGTGTCAGAGATGACTGCCGCTGTAAGTTCGCCGGTTTTCTCACCGTCGAGGATTACTCTCACCTGCAAGACCTCGCCGAGAACTCTAACCTTCAGCCGACAACAATTTTCCACTGCGTTGGCCGATTGTTTGTCGTCCCCAGCTTCATCTTCTTCGCCTTTGCGGAGGTTCCAGCGAGGGGCCAGTTGCCTCGGAATAATTAAGGAGCTCTGCGCTCCTCCGGTACCGGCCTTCGAATCTGAAGCCACCTCACTTTCTCTCTCTGCTGCTTCTTCGTGCTCTTGCTCACCCGCGGTTGCAGCCTCGAGTGTGTGTGTTTCTACTTCACTTTTGAAGAGGAAGAGGCCCACGCGATTGGATATTCCGATGTTGGGAACGTCGGCTATCGAGCCGCCGGTGTATTCCGATGGCCGGCGGGAGGTGGAGGCAGAGAGTGCGCGGTATTCGGTTTATTGTAAGAGGGGAAGGAAGAGGATTCAGATGGAGGATCGATACAGCGCGGCACTAGATCTGGTCGGAGATCACCAAATGGTAGGGTTTCTTTTCCCTTTCTAGTTCTTGTGAATTAGATAAAAATATGATTTCTTTAATGATTTCGAATTGTAAAGATTGATTTTAACGAGGTTTTGCGATTTGCAGGCGATATTTGGTATTTTCGATGGCCACGGGGGATCAAAGGCCTCCGAATTTGCATCTAAAAATCTCGGGGATCGTATTTTGAAGGAGGCGATGAGGGGAAGAGGAGAGGAAGGTGGTATTGTGATAGAGGAAGCGGTAAGAAATGGATATCTGGGAACCGATGTAGAATTCCTGAAGGACAACGCGAATGGAGGAACTTGCTGCGTTACCGCTTTTGTCAGAGATGGAGATCTCATCGTCTCAAACGCTGGCGACTGCCGTGCTGTGATGAGCTTCTCCGGTGAAGCTAAGGCGCTCACTTCCGACCACCGCCCCTCAAGGGAGGACGAGAAGGACAGGATCGAAAGCCTTGTAAGTCAATTATCTTATCAAAATTTAACTCCTTATCATAGTTTGAGCTTTAAGTGATGCACTCTTATTCTGTCTGTAATTTTGTATGCAGGGTGGTTATGTAGATTGCTCTAGAGGTGTATGGAGATTGCAGGGTTCCTTAGCTGTCTCGAGGGGAATTGGAGATTCCCATCTGAAGCAATGGGTTACAGCAGAACCAGAGACTTGTGTGATCAAGATTGAACCTAAGTGTGAATTTTTAATTCTAGCTTCTGATGGCCTTTGGGAAAAGGTGAAGCCTTTCTCTAGTTCAGAGTCAAACAGAACTAAATCTTTTTCTCTATTTGAGAGCATTGAAATTTACAAAAGTTTATTTTTTTTCAGGTTTGTAACCAGGAGGCCATTGATGTAGCTCGACCTATCTGTATGGATCCCCAGAGACCATCTTCACTCTCAGCTTGCAAGAAGCTTGTTGAGCTATCTGTTTCTCGAGGTTCAGTGGATGACATTAGTGTCCTGATAATTCAGTTGGGACATTTTCTGAAACAAGTTCAGTAATTTCTGCTCGAGGAAAGCTTATTTTGTTCGCCAATACAATATTGACCAACAGAAGCCATAAGCTCGCCCTCAGAAGAGCTGTAACCTAGTAGATGGATCGAACCTGTGTACGGCTTATTGATTCGAATTCAGCGGGTGGTTAAAATGATTCAACCCCACCCTCAGAAGAGCTGTAACCATTCTTTGCTTGCGAGAAGCTTTTGAATTGCTACGGGTATACTGTTATCATACAACGGTTGATAACTTGGCTTCTGTTCAAACTTTCTATGTTTATGATCTTTGATACAGGCAGTGTTCAATTTTACCTGTGTTCGTTCGTCACAAGCCATAAGCTTTGTAGAGATGATGGCTTCTTTATCCTTTGTAACTTTGAAACATATATAATTGATGATTAACATTAATGAAAACTTTATTATTATTATTATTTTCACCATAAAAAGTTCTTCTCAGATGATCTATCTTAGCTCGATTAAACGGTGCTAAATGTGACTCCAATTTTGTGAGTCTCGTTTATCATCTCATAAGAAATTTATGACCACATGGATTGACGTTTTGAAAGAGAATTCGTGAGCATGCAAATTGAGGCTTTAAAAAGGGAATTGTTACCACATGGATTAACACTTTCAACCATTAGATTAAGCTTATAAAAATTTTTAGATTACAAGCTGTGTGTTATTGTTTTATTAGCTCTCTTTTAATTAGTTATTTTGAAAGGATCTTGATAAAATTATATATACTCTTCTTTTGTTATGTTTAAATGACAATCTTCAATTATAATCTTTTATTTGATATAGAATTTTTTTTATCTGTCCATGATTTTTCTCATCTTATTTTTTTTAAGTAAGAATTGCGTTCTTTTTATTTATTTTATTATCTTTTGCATCGATTCAAGGTCAAATTATAACAAGTGGTATAAAAAAAAAAGTTTTGATTTCGACAGTGGCAACAATAAAGTATGATATCCCTCTTTTAAATCGTAAATAAATATGATATCCATCTTTTAAATCGTAACATCAGAGGTTTTTTTTTTTTTTTTTGCAGGTTAAGATACAAGTTGTCTTTGTGTAGATGGTTTGACTATTTGGGTTAGAAAAAAATGCTCTTGCCATGGATGCTGGAGGAGAAGCAATATAAAGATCAAAATGCTCTTTTATAAATTAATCTTCATCTAGCAAATTAAATTCTATAGGATGTTTTGAAGAAGAAGATTGTTATTGCATTGTGACTCAAAATAGAGCAATTGTGCGTTATGAAAAGTCTGACCTGTAAGTTGCACTTGAAGTAGTGTTCATACACTTAAGAGAATGATAGAATATGCATCGGTTATAGATCACATAACGGTTCTTAAGCTAATAATTTCTTATTTGGAAATTATGGAAGTATGATGAAGATTTGACATCAATCTTGTTATGCTCATTGCCTTCATCATATACAACATTTAGAGATAACATCTTGTATGGGCGCGAGACACTTTCTCTAGATGAAGTATATGTATGATTTTTTTTTAAAAAAAAAAGAAAACGAAACAACTTATTCATCAAGATCTTGTCATTCGAGGTAGAACTCAGGAGATAGGTTTTGATGTTGATACAGAGAGTAGATCAAAACCCAAAAATAAGGATAAAATATGCAATTAATGTAAGAAAAATGGGCACATCAAATATGAAGGTTACAAGTTGTTGAATAAAAAATAAGAAAGAAACATTAACTTAGAAAGTCAAACAATCAAATAATTTTAGTGAAGCGGTGTTTTTGAAAAAAATATTAATAATGGTTAACTCATTGTTATCTTTGATGGAGAATCTTATTATTTTTGGGTTCTTGATTCAACATGTACATTACATGCGTTCCAATAGGAATTAGTTTTTAATATATATGAACGGTTTTTAAAAGGTACCATATATCAATAATATTTCTTATAAGATAATCAGTATCAGAACTGTTAGAATCAAAGTGTTTGATGGAGTTATCAGAACATTTGGAGATGAGAGGCGTGTCCTAAATCTGAATTTCATTAAGTAGTTTGGATGCTAAAAGGTACAAGTACTTTGGTGAGGGTAGATTTTTTAAGGTCAACAAAGTTTCCTTTTTTAGGATGAATGGACAAAAGAAGACTCCTAGACTATATGTTTGTAAGGCTCTACTATGGTAGATGACCCCTTAGATATATGAGTGAGAATTTGATGACTGAATTGAGCAGAATGAGACTTCTAAATTTTCAGAATATTATTAAATTGAAGTTCAATGAGTGTTGTGTTATGGGAAAATAGAAAAAAGTTAAGTTCAATACAAGCATTCATAGTACCAATGAATACTAGAATACATACATTATGACTCTATGGACAATTTGCATTACCATCTGAAGGTGATGTCAAATATATGCTGACGTTCATTGATGATTTATTCAGAAAACTTTGGTATTCTCCTTGAAGCAGAAGAGTGATATTTTTACTACATTTAAGGAATGAATGATCTTCATCAAGAAGCACACTGAAAAGTATATTAAACATCTTCGTATTGATAATGGGTTAGACCATTGTTCAGTGAATTTAATACTTAGTAGAATTTAATGTCTTCTACATATCAGAAGAATTTATGAGATACTTAACAGTCAAACACACACCTTAGCATAATGGTGATAATTTGTTCCATACTTTTCAATGTCAAGCTACCTAAGTCAATTTGTGTTGTAACTACTTCTATAACATATTACTTGGAGAATCGCTCTCCTTTCATTGTTGTTGATAAGAAAACTTCACAGGAGATTTGGTTAGGTAAATCTACAGTTTACTCTTATTTAAGAATTTTTTACAGTGACGTGTATCCTCATATTAATAATGCTAATTTAGAGACTTGATCTATAAAATATGCATACCATATTTATAAAATTAGAGTTAAGAGTTATTAGTTATGGTGTCGAAAAATCTAAAAAGAAATCATTAGTATTGTTATTATATTTGATGAGCTGTCATGCTACATATAACATCTATCATAAAATCAAAGATTTTGATCAGAAGGAAATGTCTAGCAAACAAGTGGAGCTTTAGAATAACATATGTACATCCTCATGCATAACTTTTGAATCAAATTTAGATAATCATGATGATGTTGTTTTTTCACCTTCGCAACATCAACCGTCACACTATTTTATTGCTAAGGATAAAACAAAAAGTGAAACTAAGCTGCCATAACGGTACGGGGAGACTGATTTTATTTTTTATGCTCTAAATTTAGCTAGAGGTATCGAGTGTGGTGAAGAAACTTCTAACTTTAGAGAAGTTGTGAATTTAGTTGACTCTAAAAATTGGATGATGGCTATGGAAGAAAAGATTGAATCTCTGCATAAAAATAGAACTTGCGATTTGGAAAAATTACCTCAAGACAATAAAACTATTCACTACAAATGGGTATTTAAGAAAAATAAATGTAAACTAGGAGCTGACGATGCCCAACATAAGGCTAGGCATTTTGCAAAGAGATTTAATCAAGTTCAAGGTCTAGACTTTACAAATATATTCTCTCCAGTGGTCAAACATAGCTCAATTGAGTGGTCAAACATAGCTGAATGTGAGCTTTACTTACCATTGTAGCTAAGCATGAACTTGAGCTTGAGCAGATAGAAATAAAGTGTACTTTTTTGCATGAAAGCTTAAAGAGGACATTTATATGCAGCAGCCCGAGGGCTTATGATTACAAAAATGGAAGACCATATTTCTTTGTCGAAGAAATCTTTTTATGGTTTGAACAAATCTCATAGGAATGTATAAGAAATTTGATTCATTCATGATTGCTCTTTGTTTTAGGGGAGTTGTTATTAATTTTTTTTTTATTTTAAGAAAAATAATAATGAAATATTTATGTACATGCTCTTATTTGGTGATGAAATGTTGATAGCTGTTAAGGCTAAAGAAGATATCTAGGCATTAAAAGCTCAACTTAGCAATGACTTTTGAGGTGAAAAATTAAGGAGCTGCAAAGAAAATACTTATCATGGAGATTTAGAGAAATAGAAATGTAAGAACATTTTTTCTAATTCGGGAAGGATACGTTGGAGAAGTTCTGTATAAATATAATATGCAGAATATCATGCCTATTAGTACTCCATTAGCTATGCATTCCAAACTTTCATCAGCTTGATGATATTGAATATGTCTCGAGTTCCATATTCCATAATAGTGTGGTCTCTCATGTATGTTAGGGTATATTCTCATCCAAATTTATCATATACAGTCAGTGTAGTTAGTAGATATACGGGTAATCATGGTAAAGAACATTGTAAAGCAGTTCGATGGATTCTTACGTATCCATGTAGAACAAAAGTTCCTTCGTTGTAGTTGGGGAGGAGTAAAGACAGTGTCATTGACTCGTTGACTTCGACTTTCATGATACCGTGATCAACTCTCTCTCTGTTTTGGATAGAGAGATGCAAGAAGCGATATTTTAGAAATATTTTTGTCCTTTATATTAGAGAAGCTACAATTAATAATGTAAAAAAATTTCTATTCAAACGGCCCAACAACTTTAATAACGGTAACTTTATATTTGCTTTTTATTTTGAAGCTGTTCTTAAATGAATTTTTATGAAAGAAAAAGCTTCCCAAACCTCGCGTAAGCGCGCAATATCACACTGCATTCTTCGAAAAAATATTGCGTCCTGCACAATGCAATTACTTAATAGTCCAAAACATGCTACCAGAATCCAGTTGCCTTTCTAATGTAATCGCAAGCTGGACTTGAAGAAAATTAACCATTTGGTCAAGGAATCATAAACAGGGAAGCAAACTAAAATTACCTTGACGCTAACTTTTTTTGGTTAAGAAAAAAACTTCTTTGGTCACTTTGGGAGAGTCTTGCCTGTCATAAAAGTTCATTTAAAAGTAACTAAAAGAAACAGTGGTATAAAATTATGATTGCTAAAGTCGAGACTATCATTTGAATACACAAATTTTTGTTTTTGAACCATTATTTCTTATAACAATTCTATTATAAAAGATTTTAAGAATTCTAATATTTTTAATGATGATTATCATTGCTAACACTAACAATTTCTTTACTATAATACAAAATAATCAATAGCAGACTGCAATGCTTCCCCTGCTCAAGTCCTCAATCTGCTCGCCGCAGATGAACAGCACAGGCATCCCCACATCAGTCACCTTATCCGGCAACAAGATTTGTCCGGCAGCCGCCTCGGTGTCCTCTTATTCGATAACATTTGCTTTCACGCTAACCATTGTAATCAATTTCACCAGATTCTTTGTTATTATCCTCTCCATCATCTCTCTGTAGACTCGCCGGTCGTCAAGAGCTCTCAAGCACCCGTGCTTACAATTTCTTAAGGTTGTTCTAAAAAAAAGTGGTTGGCAAAAATCACACTAAAGCCTATGCAGAGGACCAGAATATACATGATAGCATAGGGAAAGCAGAACAACCAACTAAAACCATGTTGTATTGAAAGAAAATGCACAAAGAAAATCCTAAATACCTTTTAATAACAAACAATTAAGATTTACCAGAATAAATTTATAAGTCTGATCTACAGAAAGTCTTCAAAATTTATGTGATATGCCAACATCAATGATATAATAAACAATAATGTTATATCAACATTATTGTTTATTAAGGAGGAGTAAGAGTTTTTTATGTTTTCTTTTTAATTTTCGGCATTCTTTTGAACTTCTGTATGGATTTTTTTTGTCAACTTTACTGTTGAAATTTGTGTTATTTTTCATTATGTTACTTTTCATTATCGGTATTCGAGCTATAAATTGTGCTACTATAATGCATTAATATGTTGTTGTGATCTACAATATTTGTTGCGTGCAGGTTGTATGAATCTAATCTTTCTTTTATATTTTTTTTCCCATGATGCAGTTTTGTGTAAGATTTGCATTTGATTTCAGATTTGCGTCTGACTAGTGTTGAATATCCCGACACACCAACGACAATTATTTCCGTCGAGCTTCTATATTTTCTGACGCAAATGCAATGCAAATATGTCGGTTTTTCAGTTCCGATAATAACTTAAGATGATAGGCTGCAAATCCAATGCAAACTATTTATGTCGAACTTTCTCGATACAAATTAGACCATTTTTTAGCCTCAATATTAACCGACACAAATACAAAGAAAATCCGAAGTTAGAAAATTTACAATAGTTTCATCGTAAATTCAATGTAAATTACATTACCGACCCCATTTTACCTGAAGAAAAAAATGGATGCAAAGCGGACATAAATCAAACGATAATCCCTAATTATCATAGGATTTGCCATATTTTTGCATCCGATATGTCCGACACAAATTTTCATAATTTTTGTAGCGATATATCTAGACTAACCTAAAGACGTTGTAGTGAGAAATGACTGAGGACTTTCATCAACGATTATGTTCTTATTATATTTGTTATGCCAATATATGGTGTACAATAGGTTAAAAACAATCATAGTACAACCATATTATACTACAAAAAAAAATGCATTTATACTTCCTCTACAAAATATATAATAGCAAATCTATAAGATTTATAAAACAAATCTGTCACCTCCCAAAAGAGCCCTTATGGGTGGTGGGCAGCCCAGAACTTAAATACTGTTTTTTGGCCCTACACCTAGCCGATGTGGGATTTTTTGTCCGTGACATTCTCCTCCACCCAATCACGTGACGCCCTCGTCACGGATCAGCTCCACTGAGGGTTCCACTGGACCATGGAGTGTCCACACACCTGGCAGGCAGTAACCTGGCTCTGATACCACTCTCTGTTAGGTGTTATGTGATAAGAACACCCAGAATCCAGAATCCATGCATCCGTGAACTGAGTTGATGAAACTGAGAGCATATCGCCATCACTACAATCTGAATTTTTTCCCAATTTGGACAGATTCTTCCGCTCCGCTCCGCTTCGATCCAACGTCTGTCCCGATATGGTATATGAGCCATACCATAACAAATCTCCACCTTGGCGAATATTCAGCCCCTTAGGAGAAAAATACCTGGGAGTTATGTGGGTTGGGGTGCGGGGGCAAAGCCCCGCGTTTTGGTACAGAGATAATGTTGTAATTACATATTGTGCCTAGGTTTACTCCTGGGGTTATAAATAGGCCTGTTAGTAACCCCAGGAGGTATCCTCCATTTTGTAACTCTTTTCTGAATATTGAAAGGAACTCGCCGCTCTGCTCCCGAGGACGTAGGCATCTTTGCCGAACCTCGTTAAATCTCTGTATTCTTCTGGATTTGTGTCGATTACTGTTTTTCTTCGCCCTTATTTTCTCAACAAAATCAAAATACTTTTGCTATAAAAATTGTTCATAATGTGTGTGCTGTAGCAAAATCTAAAGTACAATTTTGTTGTACTATAGAAAAATATATAAAGACTATCCTACACCCTGTTTAAAAATAAATTAAAAAGATTAGGGTACAACTAATTCAGCCTGATTGTACTCTAGAAAAGCTAGAGTACAACACTCCTCTATACATGAAAAATTCACATATGATTCATACAATCTTATAAAAATTTAATCAGACCCAGACAATATCTTTTTGTGAACAGAAGCTATTGTGATTAAACTTATGCGTGTATGTAGCTTTCCCAGGAAGAAAAAGAAGATGAGCCAATAAATTGTCTCGTCTTGTATATTGAAACTAGCCTTTTTTTTTTATTGCGCCCGAACCAATATGTAACCCATAACTGAGTGTTGGGTGATGGGGAGAAAGACGGAGCCCCAAACTGAATGACGGGTGAAGGGAAGAAAGGAGCCTAAACTGAATGTTAGGTGACAAAGAGAAAGGAGAAACCATGAATACAACGTTGGGTGGCAAGAATAAAATCAGAGACCATAAACCCTTAAAAATGGAATGAAAAATTTGAAATGTGCGTTAAAGAATTTAAAGCCTCGCTCTTTAATTTTAAATGCAATAACTAGGCAGGCTTGGTTTTGCTTCTTCATTACTTGTGAGTTTAAAAATAGAACATGTCTTTGTCAACTTTGGATGGGTGGCCTGACCCTAATTTTACATCCAGACTCCCCGCTCATAATATTTTCTCATGCTTTACAGTATTTCCATAAACTTAAATACATATTACACCCCACTAGATAGAAAAGAAAAACATTTCTACGTAATTACTTTATAAAATAGTTTACGGTATTCAATTGTTACAGATTTTAGTGAAAAAAAATTAAATATTCAAATGACATAACCAAGCAAATATATAGTTTTGATCCTCATTTGTAAAAGTTGCCGCCACTGGTGGGGCCAGAAATTTTTGTAGGAGGGCACTAATCGGTTTTTAAATAGGGGGGCACTTAGGGGTAGGGCGGTCAAGACGGCTCGTTGTTTGCGAACAGCTCGTGTTCGGCTCATTAAGAAGCTCGTATTCGGTTTGTTTGCTAAGTTAAAGAGCGGAACACGAACAACACGAATAAATATTTGTTCGTTCGTGTTCGGCTCATTTTAGCTCGAAATACTGCTAATCAATTATAATCAATTAAAAGTATCAATGAAGAAAATAGAATAAAAACTATTAAATTATATTCCAATGATGTTTTAAATCTTGCTCCAATCTTTAATTTATTATGGCTATGTGATTAGGGTTGTCAGAACGATTTTTTGTTCGTGAGCGGTTCGTCTTCGGCTCGCTAAGTAAATTCGCCGAACACGAACACACCGCACTTGCTTGGGTCCTTCCTTGAAAACCACACGGCTGAGAGCTAATACATTGACGTTGAATTATCTGACTTTCGTAAGCAAGTACGTAAGAAAGCCGCAAGAATTTACGAGTAATTAATGTGGGTTTCCTTATCCGTGTCAAGCTCACTAAACGTCAACGCACAGATTGATTCATTGAAATAACGGCCAACCTTCTAAAGTAGCAAAATGAAAGATATGTGGATGCTTCCTTTTTTGATGTAATGCATTCTCCTCTTTTTCAACACGCCTTTCACACCTATTCCTCTTTTGAATCCTATATCATATCTATATATACCCAAGCCATAAACGACGTTAAGTAATCCTCACAACTCCTCTTCGACATCATTTACTAAATATAAAAAACTAGAAGAAAATGAGAAGTGTTGTTCTTGGAGAATTGGAGAAGGTGTTCCGCTGCTTCGACGAAGACGGCGACGGGCAGATATCTCCGGCAGAGCTTCGTTCCTGCATGAGAGTAATCGGCCATGAGATGACTTGGGAGGAAGCTGAAGCTTTGGTCCAGTCTGTGGACTCGGATGGTGATGGGCTACTGGCAATGGAGGAGTTCATCAAGTTGGTAGAAGCTGAGGGAGGAGATGAGGAGGAGGAGCTGAGACAAGCCTTCGCGATGTATGAGATGGACGGCCAAGGATGCATCACTCCTAAGAGCCTGAAGCGGATGCTGAGCAGGCTTGGCGCGTCGAGAGATCTCAATACCTGTGAGGTTATGATTCAGAGGTTCGATATTAATGGTGATGGAGTGCTTTGTTTTGAAGAGTTTAAGGCCATGATGGCGAATTGACAGGATCTTGTTACATAGGATTTGTGTGACATTTATGTAAATTTTTCATTTTTTTATTTAATTTTTTTATTTCTTTTATTTATGATTAAAAATCTATGCGGTCATGTGGCTGTGCTATAAAGTTGTATGAAAATTTTATAGATTTGCTTTTTCACATGATCATCAGAGGTGACTGCTATTGCAATTGCTAATCCAAATTTTGAAGTAGAAATGATAAATTAATGAAATAATATTTTGAAAGAGGATATGGAATGATAAAATTAATGATTGATTGATAATTATATTTGATGCAAAAGGTTAAATTTATAAAATTTGAAAACCGATTAGAAATACAAATTATTTTTGTTAACAAGAAAAATGAAAATGTTGTCCATCTTTAAGTTTTCATACTCTAAATTTGCATGTTTTAAGTTTTCCTTCTAAAATAATTTATATTAAAATATTATAATACAACTTTTTTTTCATTTTCACCTGCAGTATAGTAATTCAACAAAACCATTGGTGTATATTGTGAAGCCGTTAGTTAGTATATCTCTGATGATTTATTGACGTTTTGTGGGGCGTAGCTAAATCACTTGTTTGCAATTTTAAAAATCGAGATTTTACTGACGATATTTCAACGGCTTGTGCAATTTCAAAAACAAAGATTGTACGCTGAATTACAATTCGTTGGTAAGCCGTCGGTAACAAAAACGACGACCAAGAAATCGTCAGATTTTATCGGAGGGTTGATTGTTACTTATGCGCCACTAAGCCATTGAAAGCTTCTAATGGTCGAACTTGTCGGTAATTTGGAGTATAAAAGGAAATTTTTATTTCTCTCTTGTTTGTCTTAGGTTTATTGGTTGCCGGAAATGACCATCCGTTTATCGATAGCCCAACCAAATAACATCAATTTTTCGTCTAGATATTTACAGACGGTTAGTAAATGTCGGGTGTCACGACAAATTAACTGAAAACTGTCAGATATCTATATGAACGTAAGAAAACCACTGAATAAAAAAAAACCATATCTATTTTCATCATTATAATTTCTACACTTGTAATCATAACACATACACATCCAGTGATATAATATATATATATATATATATATATATATATATATATATATATATATATATATAACAATACAATTCACCAATCCAAGCATTTATGACTAAACTCACAATAATGAATGCATAAATCAAACACAAAATTAAAAAAAAAATGCTTCGAACCAAGCAAAAAATATGTTTGCACAAAAATATAAGATGTCCACTTCAAATGTTTCAAATAAAAAAAAATTGAAAAATAAGAAAGCTCTAGTCCTCCTCGGTTACCTCAACGTCATTCTCAACATCCTCTGCTGCCAACTGCTTTCCTATCTAATATGATCGATGTTAGAATGCATTTACTTCTGATTTCATTTTAGGCGAGCGGGGCAGTAAATCTGGTCTCAATATCTGCAGTGAATAAGAAAACCTGCCATCGACCCTCATCCTCCTTGGCATTAGTGGATGCCCTGAATGCGCTAAAGGAGGGATGAGTGTAGTAGTCCTGCAACTGAGATCCCAATCCATAGACCTGAAGATTCTTCTTGCCTCCGACAGCCTCCCTCCGCAGCTCGTACTCAGATGGATCACGACTTGAGATCGTAAGATGATACACAAAAAATATATGCATTTTTAGACTCATATTGTATACTCATTTTTTGTGATATTACACTTTAATGGAAGGTATTTTTTATGTTTTATTGCATGTTGTTTATTTTGAGGACTTGGAGCAAAAAAGAAGAAAAAATGATGAAATTTGGGGAAAAAATGGAGAAGTTTAAAATTTGTTCAGCGCTGATGGCGCCATTTGACAGAAACTTGGGATTTAATTACGGACCTCTGGCGCCAGTGTCGGTGGAAGCCCTATTTTTAGAAGATTCGACGAATTTGGATGCTTTTTGAAGAGTTGTTGGGTGCACCTATTGGAAAACCGACCTAGGCTCTATTTAGGGTCGAAATTTGATCAGAAACCCCCCTCGCACCATTTCAACTTCTTCCACTCATTTTCAATTTTCCATTTCTTACACCTACATTCCACACCATTCCACACCATTAGTTGGTTATTGTTTTTATA
>NEWO01000042.1:96396-136732 GCA_003013225.1 Phalaenopsis aphrodite | reverse complement strand
TCGATATCAACGAGTAGGAAATATTTCTAGAAGAAATGAAATGCATCTAAATTATAGATTGGAAATTAAAATTTTTTATGAGTGGGGATTAGATTTTATGGGACCATTTATGCCTTCATTTGGAAACTTATATATATTACTTGTTGTTGATTATATTTCTAAATAGATTGAAGTTATTGATGTACTTAAATTTTAAGCTCAGAGTGTTTCTAA
Source organism: Phalaenopsis aphrodite (assembly GCA_003013225.1). Classification (NCBI taxonomy): domain Eukaryota; kingdom Viridiplantae; phylum Streptophyta; class Magnoliopsida; order Asparagales; family Orchidaceae; genus Phalaenopsis; species Phalaenopsis aphrodite. The sequence continues at coordinate 136,519 of NEWO01000042.1, read as the reverse complement.
ATTCTTAAATAAAAATATTTTTACAAGATATGGAATGCCTAGAGTAATTATTACAGATGGAGGATCCCATTTTAGAAATAAGAGAATAAAAAAATTGATAAGTAAATATGATATTATGTATAGATTCTCTACTGCTTATCATCCTCAAACTAATAGTCTAGTAGAGAAATCGAATCGCAAAATAAAAAGAATTTTAGAAAAAGCTGTAAATTCCTATTAATTGGATTGGTCTGCTAGATTAGATGCTACGTTTTGGGCATACAAAACTTCTTATAAGACTCTTATAGGAATGTCCCTATACGAACTTATTTTTGGAAAAACATGCCACTTATGAGTAAAATTGGAGCATAAAGCACTTTGGGCTATTAAGAAATTTAATTTTAATCTAAAAGATGCCGGTGAGAAAAGATTATTGCAACTCAATGAACTTGAGGAGTTCAGAAATGAAGCATATGATAATGTAAAAATCTATAAGGAGAAAATGAAAATAAGGCATGATCGGAAGATTATTAATAAAAACTTTGAACCTGGATAAGAAGTTCTATTATATAATACAAGATTGAGATTATTTCTAGGAAAACTGATGTCTAGATGGTTAGGACCATTTAAAGTGATTAAAGCCTATCCTTATGGAACTTTTGTTATTAAGGTCCCTAAAATTGGAAAGATATTTAAAGTTAATAGGAATCGATTAAAAAATTATTATGAAGGACACATACCTCAACTTAAAGAAGTTTTAATGTTAAGTCAACCCAACTAAACCAGTGGTATGTCAGGCTAACGAAGTTAAACTAACTGCTTTATGAGAGGCAACCCATATCTAAATCAATATATCTTTATATTATTATTTTGTTAATAAGAATGTTTATGTACTAGGAAATAATAGTATTTTTAGGTCCCACGCAATTTTATATAACATAAATTAAGATAAATATTTGTATTGGAGGAAAATTTGGAATCAAATTGACCAAAAAATTTCAGACGCGAATTTGGCCTCCGACACCGACGGTGGCCAACTAAATGACTATGGCACCAACAACGCCATCGGGAGCGCCGACTGCATCCTAANAAAAAAGAAATTTTAAAATATTTAGATGCTAGAATTATATATCCCATTTCAGACTGTGCTTTGGTAAGCCCAATTCACTGTGTTCTAAAGAAAGGAGTGACCGTTGAAGTAAATGAGAAAAATGAATTAATTCCAATAAGTCAAGTACTGGTTGGCTAATTTGTATAGATTATAAAAAATTAAACTTGGCCACTAGGAAAGATCACTTTCCCTTACCATTTCTAGATGAAATGTTGGATAGATTGGCTGGAAATAAATATTACTGTTTCTTAGATGGATATATCGATTATCATCAAATTCCAATTGTTTCCGAGGATCAAGACAAGACAACATTTACAAACCCTTATGGAAAATTTACTTTTCGTAAAATTTACTTTTCGTAGAGTGCCTTTTGGACTATACAATGCACCTGCAACATTTCAAAGATGTATAATGTCAATATTTAGTAATTTGATTGAGCATGGAATTGAAGTATTTATGGATGATTTCTCTATGTTTGGGACTTCATTTGAATTATGCTTAAATAATTTAGAAAAATTTCTAGAATTATATGAAAAAATCAACCCAGTACTAAATTGGAAAAAATGTCAATTTATGGTTGCAGAAGGAATTGTATTTGGGCATAAAATTTCTGAAAATGGCATGGAAGTAGATCCTGCAAAAATTCAAGTTCTTGAAAAATTACCACCACCTACTACGATCAAAGGGGTAAGAAGCTTTCTAGGACATGTTGGGTTCTACATGCGTCATATAAAAAAAAATTTCAAAAATAACAAAGCCATTATGCTAATTTTTAGAAAAATATACGAAATTTAATTTTAAAGAGGAATGAATAAAAGAATTTAAATTATTGAAAGAAAAATTAATCACTGCATCTATAATAGTACCACCTGATTGGGAAAAACCCTTAGAAATAATGTGTCATGCTAGTGATTATTTTAGTGGAGTTGTGTTAGGATAAAGGCACAATAAAGTTTTTAAAGTAATATATTATGCTATTAAAACTCTGCATGATGCTCAAATTAACTACACTACTACTGAAAGAGAGCTATTAGCTATTGTCAATGCCTTTGATAAATTTAGACCTTACTTAATTGGAACTAAATGTATAGTACATACATATCATTCTGCTATTAAATACTTGATACAAAAGATGGATGATAAACCAAGATTAATTAGATGGATACTTCTTTTGCAAGAGTTTGATTTTACTGTAGTTGATAGAAAGAAAAATGATAATCAAATAGTTGATCATTTGTTTAGACTAGAAAAAGAAATACTAACTAATTTTACAAATGAAATTTTAGAAAATTTCCTGATGAACAATTATATAGTATTGATGAAATAGATACACTGTGGTATGTCGATATAGTAAATTATATTGTAAGTGATATTCTACCACCAGATATTAAGAATCAACAATTAAAAAATTTTATATATGATTCAAAATTCTATTTTTGGGATGACTCATATTTATATAAACAATATAATGATCTAATTATTAGAATGTGTGTGCCTTATGAAGAAACTCAAAAAGTAATTGAAAGATGTCATGATCTAAATTTGGAGAACATTTTGGGACAAATAGAACTGCTTATAAAATTTTACAAGCTCGATTTTATTGGCCTACTCTTTTTAGAGATGATAATGAATTTATTAAAACATGCGATCGATCTCAGCGAGTAGGAAATATTTCTAGAAGAAATAAAAAGCCTCTAAATTACACATTGGAAGTTGAAATTTTTCATGTGTGGGGATTAGATTTTATGGGACTATTTATGCCTTCATTTGAACACTTATATATATTATTTGACGTTGATTATATGTTCAAATGGATTGAAGTTATTGTTGTACCTAAATGTGATGCTTAGAGTGTTTTTAAATTTTTAAATAAAAACATTTTTACAAGATATGAAATACCCATAGTAATTATTACAGATGGAGGATCCCATTTTAGAAATAAGAGGATCGATAAATTGATAAGGAAATATGATATTATGCATAAATTCTCTACTGCTTATCATCCTCAGACTAGCAGTCTAGCAAAAATATTGAATCGTCATATAAAATGAATTTTAGAAAAAAACTGTAAATCTTTATAAATTGGATTGTTCTGCTAGATTAGATACTGCATTATGGGTATACAGAATTGCTTATAGACTTCTATAGGAATGTCCCCATACAAACTTATTTTTGGAAAAACATGTCACTTACCAGTAGAATTGGAGTATAAAGCATTTTAGGCTATTAAGGTATTTAATTTCAATCTAAAAGATGTTGGTGAGAAAAGATTATTGCAACTCAATGAACTTGAGGATATTAGAAATGAAGCATATGATAATGCAAGAATATATAAGGAGAAAATGAAAATATGTCATGATCGGAAGATTATTAATAAGAAGTTTGAACCTGGACAAGAAGTTCTATTATATAATACAAGATTGAGATTATTTTCAGAAAAACTGAAATCTAGATTGTTAGGACCATTTAAAGTGATTAAAGTCTATTATTATGGAACTGTTGTTATTAAGGATCCTAAAACTGGAAAGATATTTAAAGTTAATGGGCATCGATTGAAACATTATTATGAAGGACACATTCCCCAATTTAAAAAAGTTTTGATGTTAAGTCAACCCAACAAAACCAATGGTTTGTCGGGCTGACGATGTTAAACCAAGTGCTTTATGGGAGGCAACCCATATATGAATCTATATATCCTTATATTACTATTTTGTTAATAAGAGTGTTTATGTATAGAACCCATGTACTATGCTTAAACTATCAAACTGATGTATTTATGCATGGCACTATTAAATAATTGATAATTTCACAAAAATGAAAAATAAGTGTTGGGATTTAATGATGAATTTTGTTATTTGAGTGAGAATATGTGAAAGGGTGTGCTAGATTTGTAAATAGCAACATTTCAGTTGTTATATATATGTAGTGTGTTCTAGATATTCAAATTTAGCATTAAAATTTAGGTGTTATGTAAAAAAATGTAGGTGATGAGCTCTAAGTATGTAGCATTTAGGTACATCATGACAAACATAGAAATGATATCATATATTGGATACTTAGCCATTGGCTACTACAACTTAATAATCTCTTCTATTAGAGTTTTTTGGTTGCTGCTTTGAATGATTATATATAGGGGATCTGTGGAACTAGATAAGATAACAATCTTTACTATGAAAGAGTGAGAAAGATGGAGATTGAGATAAGTGTGCAGATGGCACTAAATACCTCTCGTGCTATATCAGGTTGATTAATGTAATGTAAACCTCTCACCATCTTATTCTTTGATATAAGTGCAAGACTACAAAAATTGAGATATCTATATTGAAGATTCTATTGTCATATTGAAACACTATAGCAAACATTTAAACATTTTGCAATATCACATTGAATGTCAAGAAGAGACATTCTATTTTCTTACATAGGTATCTTCGCAATCAAATTTTTTCTATGATCTATTAAAAAAAAATGTTTCATGCTAAGTGAATATCATATCCTTTATCTAATTATTGACTCAAACTGAAACTATTATTCATCTTATTAGCTACATAGTAAACATTTGAAATGATTAATGACTTCCATTCTTCAAGCATATTAGAATTTTACTTTTACCTTCTACCAATATTTTTTATTCATCTCCAAATGAGAAAATATAAATTTAACATTTTAACAAAAAATGTATATAAAAGAACAATCAAATTTCTACAACCTACAAATAACAATTAACAATCTCATAAATATTTACTTATCCACCAGCATAATGCAAGATCTATGAACAAACAAATGTCGATAATGAAAAAAAATGTACTTAGCAAAAATTAAGCTATATGGATAAAAATTAACATCTATGGAAAAAATTCAATTACAAAATACAAATAATATGTCCAACACATAGTAAGCAAATAGTACATGGACCCCTATGAGACATCAACATCAGCATCATCTCCCTCATTTCCCTTACATTTAGATATCCTTCATACATAAATTTCGCGTGTATTAGATATCTGACACCAAAATATTCAATGTTTACATACAAATCATTCAAAATTCTTACTCATTAAATATTTAATAGTTAAACTTTAAATTTACATACAAACCACACAATTCTTATGTATTACACGTCGAACACCTAAACTTCAATTTATACATACAAATCATAACTTGCTTATCTCCCTTGTGCTTGGTTTGGTTATGTGAATTGGTATATCTGTTAACCATCTCTATTCCTTTATGGTTGGGTTGGCTCTTTATTGTTTTATTGCTCTTATTTACTGCACAAGTAGTCGCTTTATTGATCTCTACTATACCTCTCTTGTTGTGGTTCATGCTAGGGCTATCAAAAAAGTTTGTTATTATCAAACACCTCATTTTCAATTCATTAAGTATCTTGTGTTCGATTCATTTGTTAAGCAAGCGAGTCAAATACAAATAATTGTTTTGAGTTTGATAAATAAGCCAAGCACGACAATTTAATTTTTGTCCATTGTGTTCTGTTAATTGTCATGTTCTCATTTAATTTTAATAAATTAAGATCATTTCTATATAATATGACAAAGTCTTTTTATATCTACATCTATCATTCTTAGCGTAGGTTGAATCTTAAACATCTAGTCTCCCAAAAATGTCATGATTAGATGTTCGACATTTAGTGTGACCAAATCATTTAAGACGACTTTCTCTAATCTTATCTGCCACTGGAGCAGAACCAACCCTTTCACGAATATATTTGTATTGCATTTTGTTTTTAAGTGTAAAGCGACTCATCCACTGAAGCATTTTCATCGCAATGATACATAACTTAGTTTTATACTTCCCTTTTATAGGCCAACATTCTGAACAATAAATCATTGCAGGTCTCACCACCATCTTATATAATTTTCTTGTAATTCTAATGGTAGTTATCTGTCACACATAATAGGTCTGACACATTCCTCCATTTCAACAATCAAACTTGAATTATACTAATAACATCCACATCTATATCACTATTTGAACAATAGCTTGAGATATGTAAAACTTTCACTCCTCAGCACTCCTAAGCAATCTCTTGGAAAAAAAATGGAGAAAATTGAAAAATGAGTGGAGAAGTTTACCTTAAACTTTAAGTGGATGAGGAGTCGTCAGAAACGCAATTTTGCAAAAGAAATGTGGTTGGCGTTTGGAAGAGTTTGGTCGGAGCTACCTTCAAACACATAATAATGCGTGAATGAGGCCCTTGGGTGTGGGATTAGGTTTTTAGGTGATCTGCATCGGATTTGCATCGAACTACTCGAACGCTCATAAATTAACATTAGAATTACCATCAGATAGTTTGATGCTATTAAGTGGAACCCTTATGTTAACAACGTTCTAACACTAAAATCGACACAAATTATTTGCGGTGATCTATAGACGATGCTAAAGTCGGCGTTAAAATTATGCATCAAAATTATTCGACACACAAAACGTCCCTAACTCTTAACAACGCTACATGGACACAAATACAACCCTAAAATTTAAGTCCAAAAATTTCTAACGCAAAATTTGACGCTAATAATTAGCTAATTCTATGTAGCGAAAAATTCAAAATTTCAAAATGCAACTCACTTCAAAATTTCAAAATGCAACTCACAAACTCACACAAGCTCTGCTTTGAAGCGCACACATTCTTTTTTTAGACTTGATTCATAACCCATAAAAGTATGGGACATTTATACAAGTTTAGACGTAATCAACAACACACATTATTCACCAGCAAAACTGATTTCAACTCATCATTCTTCATCTACCACATCTTCCATGCACACATGCTTCACCTAATATTGATTTTTCAACATATTAATTTTTCAACAATTTAGTTATTTAAAACAAATTTATTTTTAATACAAAACAAATTTATTTCTAACACTTATAAATAACGAGAGTACTCCTATGCTAAAACAAGTTAATTCTCACCATATGAAGGCCTCTATATTTTGAAAAAATATTGGATGTGGGTGGAGAAAATCTTACGTCCGTTCGGATGTAGAGTTACGTCTGAACTTCAATTAAAATTTGACACATGTCAAATATATAAAATACTATTTATTATCTAAAATGCCGAGAAGCCTCGAGCCCCAGTGTACAATATCATTGTAGTGAAAGTTTTTTTTTTTTTTTTTTCCGTAAAATCATCTTCAACTAAGTAAAAATATATTCAAATAAGCAATTCGATGTAAAAGGTACAAGTAAACTCATATATAAATATAAAAGAAAGGAGAAGAAAATAAAATACAACCAAACATAAAATCACTGCTAGAATTTATAAAGCAGCCGCATTCAAAGTTCAAATCCTCAAGCCGCCATCATGACCTTAAACTCCTCAAAACAAAGCACCCCATCACCATTAATGTCGAACATCTGAATCATAACCTCACATGCATTGATATCTCTCGAGGCACCCAACCTGCTCAGCATTCGCTTCAGGCTCTTCGGAGTGATGCATCCTTGGCCATCCATCTCATACATCGCGAATGCTTCCCGCAGCCCCTTCTCCTCCTCCTCTCCTCCTCCAACTTCTAACAACTTGAAGAACTCCTCCACTGACAGCAACCCATCACCATCCGAATCCAACGACAGGACCAAAGCTTCAGCTTCGTCCCAAGTCATCTCATCTCCAATTATCCGCATGCAGGAACGTAGCTCCGCAGGCGATATCTTACCGTCACCGTCTTCATCAAAGCAGTGGAACACATCTTCCAATTTTCCAGGGAAATTACTTCTCATGTTCTTCATGTTATATATGTATTTATTTTTGAAAAGTTTTTCGTCTTGGCTCACCACAAGTAATGATACATATATATATATATAGGAAAGGAAGCATCCAGATTTTTTCTGTTTAGTTGGGAAAGCTGGCCGTGAAAGGCCGGATGTTTAATATTTCGATTTGCGCGTGGAAGTCACCGGTCAAGGAAACACAACTTGGAATATGCTGGGAGGCTTTGTGCGTCTGCTTTTGAGTTTTTGTCCGCAGTTTTACGCGATTAAAAGCATTATTCGGCTGCCGCAACTTCTGAGAATTTGTGGGCAGGATCAATGTCTTGTTTCTGTGGCGTACTGTGAAAGTTTTGTGGGGGGCATTTACATAACTGCGTCTAGGGCTGTAAACCAGTTGAGCTTGAGCGAGCTCAGATTTGGCTCGTGTTCGGCTCGTTCGAAATAGCTCGTGTTCGAAATCGGCTCGTGTTCGAACAGTGTGTTCATGTTCGGCTCGATTTAAATATTTGTGTTCGTGCTCAACTCGTGTTCGGCTCAAAATTGACTCGTAAAAATTAAATTGAAAAAAATAGATGTAAAGTACGAGATTCGAACATGAACCAAATGTATATAAAAGAAATTACTAATCATATTATCACAGGAGATGTTATGATTTAAATTTAGATATAAATATATATAATATATTATTATACAAATAATATATTATTATATAAATAATTTTATTTTTTTTATTTCGAGCTAAAACGAGCCGAACACGAGCGAACAAAGAGCTGCTCATGTTCGGCTGACTCGTTTATAATTCAAGCTTTAAAAAGTTGTTTGTGTGCGACTCGTTTACTTAATGAACGAGCCGAACACGAGCTATTTAACGAGCCAAACATAATTCTCGTGAAAGAATAAATTTTAATGAAATTTTACGTGCATACGGCTTAAAAGTCTTAAGATCATTTAAAAAATATAATATTTACTATCTTTTTAAAAATCAAAATTCATTTCAAACATAATTTCATGAGATCAAGATGTTATAAGCGTAAATATTAAATCTTAGGTGTTAGATGTATATGTAGATACATCAGAAAGGACTGTAAATTTCACTTTTCTTTGGGCTTCATGCAACTATTGAGGTCATATGTGGTAATGTTTATGTTTATTTTTATAGTTTTAGGAAAATAAGTTGAAAAATTTGTAAAATGTTTTTTTTTTTTTTGGAAGGGTAATAGTGAAATATGTTTGATAACCTCTTGTGTAGAACACTTTTCAAGATTAAGAGCCGTTTGGGGCAGCTTATTTGGTCCTGTGCGTTTTTAATTTTAAAAACGCACCTGTTCTGTTTGGGTAAACTGCATTTTGGCAGCTTATGCGTTTTCAAAACGCAGAAAACAGTGTTTTCACACCGCACCTATCTAGGTGCGGTGGGAACTTCTTGGCAATGGTCTGACTTTTCCAACAAAATAAAATTTTTTAATAACCACCGCACCTAGCTTATCAACAGATTATTCAATAAGCTACAGTTGCCCTAAACATACCACAAGAAGAAGACAAATTTTGAGTTTTTTTTGTAAGCTTTTGAAAGTAGATTATTTTTATTTTTTACTAGTAGCGACTTTTGGGGGAAGAAATTTAAATTAAATCACATAATAAGAAGTCCTACTTTACGTTTCAATCACTTTTATATATAAAAGAAGAATAAGATTTAAAATTTGATATTTAAAATAGTATATATTGTTAAACACTTATATGATTAAATCGTAATAGTAAAATATTAGCAAAAAAAACATATTTTTTTATAAGATTTCTTATATGTTAAATGAAATATAATATTTTACATATTTCATAAAAAAAAACATATTTTTTTATAAGATTTCTTATATGTTAAATGAAATATAATATTTTACATATTTCATATGTTGTATTGTCATATTTTCATTTACATAAAATTAAATAAAAGATAAATGACCATGATCAAAATAAAAAATTCAAATTTTATATTCATATATGTTTTAATATATTTCAAATCAAGCAAAAACATCAACAAAATAAAAAACTAAATAAAATAATAAAGATGTTAAATGCTAAATTATTCATGATACTTAGAGTGTGTATTGTCTGAATATTGATAAAAATCCCTCACATACGCTAGCATGAGCCAAATTGAACTAGAGCGCTTACAAACTCGTGTTTATTTCGAAGACAATTGGGCAACAAAATTGAAGTAGAGTCATAGACGCTAAATACAAATTCCAATGATGAAGCAATAACTCGTCTTTCAAACCTAAGTTGAATTATTTCAAATGACAAAGGCTTGCACTCTTTGCTAATGGCTATGGCAATTAACATTTGATATCCTTGGTCAAATTAACAATAAAAAAATTGAAGTAGAGGATGATTTGGACAATTTAGATGAGGATGTGGTGATTCATGACAGTGACAGAGATTTTCTTATCATATCTTGGGTATTGAATACAATGTTACTCAAGGAAGATAATTGATTCATGAGGATGTGGACAATTTAGATGAGGATGTGGTGATTCATGACCAACATCACTCGCACATTTTGCACTTTATAGAGCAAAAGTTTACAATATTATTAACAATGATTGCAATTATTAGAATAGCAAATTTTAAAGGTGATGGTGATATAATGCCTACAAACACAAGCATCCAAAACGTAGCAAAATATCATGTTGAGAATGGGAAATAAGATAATGTTGGCAAAAAGATGCGTGGTTTTCATTCATAGTTGGCAAGGAATTCAATAAATAAGTTAAGCGCAACATCATTTTTATGGACATATACCACATCTTCTTAGCAAGACCTTGGCAATATGATCAACAATATAATCTTTAATAAATACAAGAATAAATACTTCTTTAAAAATGATGGCAAGAGTATCATGTTGATGTCGAGCACCTCGAAACACATAGTGCCTTTCAAATCAATGTTTGAATAAATGCACCACATATGAGGTAAAAATTATTTTGGTAATCACTCAAAAAGGAAATTCTGAAGAAGAAACCCTTCTTGTAGGTTTGCCTCGGGTTAGTGGCATTCAAAACATTGATAAGTTCATTATCTTTAATTTCAAAGAACTTTAGTTTATAGTCACGCATTAAATATACATTTATAACACATCCAGGAAGAATGAAAAGTATTGTGAGAGCAATATTGTATTTCAAATTAAAAAAAAAATCACTTATAGACAACATAACTATGTAGTGTTGAGATTAACTAGTAAGATGGTTAAAATTATTCAATTAATTATCCTTAAGGGCCTTCACCAAATTAAGGAACTCTTAACATTTTATGTCTCTTTATTGTTTTTATTAGGCTTTTTAGCTCCAAAACTGTGTTAATTATCAAGCAACAAAACTAGTTCAAGATGCAAAGAATTATTCTTTTCTAATCATTGGTTGCTCTCAAAAGCTAAGTCCAAATTTGGTAGCAATGCTCCCAATATTTACACCAAGCCTAAGTCCTAAATTTCATCATGATGATATCTATATTCCACCAAGCTCATCATGAACAATTTTCATAATATCAAACCGAAATCCATAATCCAAATCCAAGCCTAAAACCAACTTACCTTAACCCATTTCTAAAGCCCACCAAAACCAAGCCCAAAATCCAAATTCAGTTAAAATAAAATCCACATGACAAAGCAAGCCTCCCCTTTTATCAAATTAAAGCTCAATCAAGCCTAAGGTGTAATGTATCATGATTTAAATTGATCAAAATTGAGCTCATGAAAAATAATTTTCAAAGGATGAAATTCTCACACCTCCTCTTTCATGCAAGCCATGTAGGTCATACATGAGCCATAGGTAAGCCATATGGCTTCAACCAAGCCAAGTGGAAGCCATGAAGCCATGTGCAAGACTGACGTGATCCATCCTTCCCTAAATAGAAAAAAGAGGATGTCCTTTAATGATTCCTCCAAAAGTACTTAAACTTACTCATGCTTCACCTAGCCCATATGACAAATATCATATCCTAGCCACCATGGGGAGTGAGCCAAACCCTTCCCCATGACTCAAACCCAAGTCAAAACCAAAAGAGGCCTCTCGCTCCTGTTGAATTTCAATTCATCACACATACCCATGCTTCAACCCAATTAGCTTCACTAACACACACCACTGAGCTCCCTCAGCAAGATGGGGACCTCCCATGCCTTGGTCAGCCATTTTGGCCGCCAGAAAACCCAAAATCAAGAACCACCACCACGACCAAAACCCAAAATTTGACCCATCCAATGTGGCTCACTCAAATTGGATTTTTGTCTCCACCTCAGCACCTCATAAGTCCACTTTCCACCTCCTAGTTTGGCCAATTGAAGCCCCTGACTGAGCTTATAAATAGAGCACCCCCTCACGGCAAAAGGAAAGGAGTGCTTGAATATAGGGGAAACTCTGCCCAATTGTCTCCAAACCATTCCTACACTCACACAAACTTCATCCCCATCATTTTTAGCTCCTCTCTTCCAACTCAAAACCATACTTTATCCATTGAAATCCAGAGCTTTTCGCAGCCATTTCATTAACTTCACCAAAACTCTAAATTGATCCTTTCAAAAGCTTCCCCACACCACAAAATCACTTCTCCACTCCAAAGCCCCCTTTCTCATGTCCTCTACCATAGCCCTGGACCACACCCAATCCACCATTTGGTCTAGGGCACACCTAGACCCATCTAGAGAGCAAATCAATGCTTGGAGGAGGTTCGTTGTGCCAAGATGAAGTTTCTCAACAAATCTAATTGAGGCCTCGCCACTTGGACAAAGGTATAGCCTGAAAACTCCCATTTTTGCCTCATTTTGGTCTTTTATGAAGAGAATGAACAACTCGTGTCTAACTACCAGTATAGATATGTTTGTCTCACGTAGATGGTGTAGGAAGAAACTGCATCAAATCTGGTTAAGTATCGAGAGAGATCTTAGCTCTAGAGTGTGGGTAGTTCATGGTTATGATTCATTTGGAACAATGAATGAATGTCTTCCATCCCTGTGTATTCAAAACTGACAACACTAATTGAGTCGAACGAGGGATCGGGCCGGTATATGACCCTGGACCGCGGGCTGACGGGTCGGGTCACGTGGAAAGCTTGACCAATCAGGACATGTCGCGCAGAGCTTCGGATCTGCCTAGGTGGAGGTGGTACCGACGTGGATAAGTAGGAAAATCAAGATTTTCTGACTAAATTAATTCTAGAAAATGAAATATAATTTCAAAAAAAAAATATCTTAGAGTAGAAAAATTACAATAATAAAATAAAAATATCCCTATACTCAGCGAACTAAAAATAAAAATATTTATTTGATATTATTTTTAAATTAATTAAAAAGTTTAAATATTATTTAAATCATAAAAAATTAAATACTTATCACAATGGCTTGAAATTTTTAGGGTATATTCCCCATAAGATTAGAGATGTTCTCCAAAGCCAGAGAACACCTCTAACTCTAAGAGCCCTAATTTTCTATGTTAAATGCCTCTGTTTAATTAAAATAATTATAAGAATAAAATACAAAATAAAAAAAAATATGAAATTAACTTTGGTGAGTTTATTGTGGCTACATGAGTCAAAGAAAAATAAGAATGACTTTAAAATTTAAAAAAAATGTATTTTTCAAGTATTTATGTATTTAAATCAACTAAAGAATTATGAAATTTAAACTATATTTCAAAAAATCATGAATTTTTTATTGATTGGTCCTGTAACCCTATCCAACATTATAAAATTTTCCTAAGAGCAGAGGATATATTTTGGAAGATTAAATTATTATTAATGGAATTTCCTATTTATTAACTTAAATAATTACAAATAAATAAATAAATATCATAAAAAAATAATTTTCCTCTATTGTATTAAATAGTACATGGGTAATGGGTTAGCAAAGTTTCATGACCATTTGAATTCAAATATAACAATTATAGGGTATAAACCCTAGGGGTATAATGGTAATTTTAGAAATTTACACTTTAGTTTTTCTCTTAGGTTAAAGCAGAGGGAAAGTGAGTAACATTTATGATGATTAATCCACTGAGATGATTGAAACAGAATGACATATTAAGTTGTAACTCACTCACAACTTGTTCTAAAAAGGGTAAAATTATAATTATTTAAATTGTTGGCTATGTGAAGAAAGAATGAATTTAGATGATCCAAGAGTGAGGGTTATGAGTTTAGAGATCATTAATTTACTGATATGGAACCCCTGGCAAATGGTTAAGCATAATTCTATCTTTCAATATGGATTAACCACATTTTATAAAACCTTTCTTTTTAAATTACAAGCTTACCCCTATGTTCATAAGAGCTTCATAGTGAAATTAGTTTGATCTAATATCATTTAAAAAAGATTAGAGAAGGAAACATGAGTGAAGATAAACATCTTAAAACACTATAAGATCAAGCCCTAATTGATATGGAAGAGTGTAAAATTCTCAAATAGCCAAACATACCCCTAGGGGTGCTTACTTATAATTCTTAACAGAACATTAAAAGGGTGATTATCTGCCTTACTCATGTGCCAATTAAGACATCAAGACCACAATGAGCATAGTTAAAACATGAAAGATCCCTAACATAATTAGGTTCGTCGACTCAATAACTTAACAAGGCAAAACGAACTTGAAATGGTCCAGGAGATTCTAAAGTTGTTATAAGTCATTCCCTGAACACCTTTGCAAGATTTTAGACATTTTATAAAACATCTAGACTTATGACAATTTATTAAGGAAAAATATCCTTAAAACATAAGGATCCACCAAGATATGATGCAGGCCCCCGTCAAATCATTTGTGAGAATTATTCTATTGCCACTTAACCTATGGTAAAACCTAATGCTCAAGAGTATGAGCATTGGATATGGCATTAAACCCTTGTAAAAAACTAGGGATATATAAAACACAGCCACATATAGATCATCTGGCTATTGTAAGTTGGAGGTTTTGGTAGCATGGACGGTGATGAGAAAGGCATATAGTGATAAATTTGAGATGGCAAAATAATATTGTATCTCATGACCCGAAGACCTTGTAAGGGTATAGGATTGACACTACTATTCACCAACATTTGACAAGAGATAACCACTGCATTCTGAGGTTGTCAATGGCCTTTGCCCAACGGTGCGATTTAATTGTAGACAGTCTAATTTATAAAATATGATGACAAGACAAATACATTTCTTGTGAAACTAATATTTTGACAACTAAGTGAGGATCTGCCTTACTTATATGCATGAAAAACTATAATATTTTTGGTGATACATCCTAAATATCCACATGTCATTTACCTGGACTGGGGCTAAGGATTTCCCTCCTTTGATTGTCTTGCTGGTAATCTTTAGTCAATGTCAAACTTTATACACATAGATTGTCGATAGTTGCTTACGAAGTCCTTCGAGAATGATGATTCTGAGTCCACCCCACAACTTGAAATTCTTACACTCAGCCATGATCTTCTATATGAGTTTATTTAATTTAATTCACATGCTTGTGTTCCATAAAATTTTATTTAAATATTTAAATGTTATGTTTATAATGCTAAACTTTCAACAATAGCGTCAGAGGTGGCAGGTAAATACTGTCATTTTTGTCTTTTTACTGCATTTTCTTTTCTTTAACATGCTTTATAGCATGTTTTACTAATGCATAATTTAATATACAAGTAAAGGCCCCTAGGATAGAGAGCAGTGGAACACCTGTTTAGGGTGAACATCATAACAAGCCTTAAGACCCAATTATAATTATGAGCTCAACAATAAACCTAAAACCCATAGCCATCACAAGAAAGGATCTTAAAGCCAGATGCTTGGGAAGTAGGACAAGGATGCAAAAGAATGAAAGATGCCTTCAGATGACGATCAACACTTAACAATGCATCAAATCTACTTCAACTATACTTTTTGTAGTCTTAAACAACATAAACCTCTAGGAATTCATAGTTGTTCTTCTAACATGACATATATACTCACGCTATCTTTTAGGTTTTTGCATGTTCATATATCGTGCAATATAAGTCTTAACTCTTTTTAGGATTTCGAGGTTGATCATTTTTTTCAGTGTAAACTCTTCTGTCCTCTTGGATCGTTTGCACGATCGTATATCGTGCAAATATAAGTCCTATAATTCTAATTAATGGTGGGATTAAACATCAAATAATATCATTTCAAAAATATAAAACCAAATAATAAGATAGTTTGGGAAGTCATTGAGGTATGCCTCAAGATCTATGACATCCCCTACTTTTTGCTCCTTTGACTCATAGAATAACTATTCTTATTTGGTTCTTTCCCCATTTGAAATTTCCTATTTACGACCGTGGACACTAAAATTTGAATTCTTAAAGACAAAACCCATGATCTTAATCAAAAGCTTTTTTAGTTGATTTTAATTTCCTAAGATGTAATTAACTATAGTGGCTTGCCTCTACAGGACACTAAGAACCTATGTAAAATTAACCCTACCTAATCTTTACATACTAGATAGGGGAACTGTCGGTCACACATAGGTTATGTAGACCAAACAGACGTCATAAATTTCTTAGTTCAAATATCTGAACCTACTAACAAGTGATATGCTTATCTCTTAAGGTGGTGTATTACTTATGGTATTGTGTTCAACTATTTAAACTATCAGACATATGATATCTCCTCGGTCTCATTTTCTAAAATTAAAATGTTATTTTCAAAATCAAAATTAAATATCTATTAATTAAAATAAAAAAAAAAGTTATTTTCTTTCGAAAAGTTGGTCGATAGCCCCAATACTTAGCCAACACTAGGAGAACTTGACCCCGAGCAGTAAAGTTGGCAATGGTGTCTAGACGTCTGATTGACAGAACATAAATCAAAATAGCCTACAACTCTCATGCATTGTAGACCCGCCTCCAGACTTGTTTGTATATAGCTCTAGAGGTTATTTCCTATCCAGTAGCGACGGGCTCTGTAAAAGGCACCAAGAAAATCACCCTAGACTCAAGTGTACACCTAAAAATGCAATGACAAGAGTTGTTTGATAAGCTTAACACAAGGGTAATTTTGTCTGAGGTGGAGATCTGACCAAGCAATTGAGAATAAATGACTTCAAGGCACGAGTTAAACATTAATATAGAAAGCTAACCACGACACAAGCCATCAGATCAGTATAAAAATGACCAACTGTGATGCAAGGCGTTTGATCGACACTTAAAAATAAAAATTGACTCCCAACACTCAAGCATCAAAACATCTATCTTAAACTTGGGTCGAGTGAAGCTCTGGAGTTGGTTCACTCCTCAATAGCAACAAGCTCTTCGAAAGTTACTCTGTAAATCACCCCTAAAGTAAACCACAATGGTTAGTATGTTTAAGGCAAAAGCTTGACCGAGCAAATGAAATGGGGGTAGAATGAGACTTGATTTGTGCGAGACATCAATCAAAAAAACTAACTAAAAAAACTCTTCTAGAGGATGAGCAATTGATTGTCTTTTATACATCATAAACAGGAGATTGTAAAGTGCAGAAAAGGTAAAAGCAAAGCAATGAAAAAAAAAAAGTAGGCCAAGTGTCATACTTTATTTCATTTAGTCAATTAGTTACCACAACTTTCTCTTCAATTATAAAATCTATACAATCATTTTGCCATTTTATACAAAAAAAAAAACCAATATCTTTTGAGTGTAGAAAAGAAAAATGACTAGATCATTTGTTAGACGTATCGTCACCCGCAACTTGCTCTCTAAAGCTCATCACTTCCAACAGTTGGTACTAAAGCAGTAGAAAAAATCCAAGAGGTAAAATGATCAAGGAAGGTATAAGCCGACCAAAAATTCATTCCATTTTATAAAAAAAAATTAGAAATATTTCCCTACAAGTCCTTGGATCTTTTTCGGGCAAAAAATAAAATAAAATCTATTCTTTTTACAAGTATAAGAAGCGCAGAAGCCAGGCAGCTAGGGGTGTAAACGAACCGAACACGAACGAACAGAGCTTGTGTTCGTGTTCGGTTCGTTTAAAATTTAGTTTGTTTGAAATAAGCTCGTGTTTGAAATTGTTCGTGAAATCACTGTTCGTGTTCGTTTCTTAACGAACGAGCCGAACACGAACCGAACACGAGCTGTTCGTGAACGACGGGCCAATTTGACATCCCTAATATTAATATATATAATTAATATAGTATATTAATTATGTAATTTATATTATATAAATATATAATATCTATATTAGTATATTACTAATATAGTATACTAATATATTATTATTATTAATTTATTATATATTATAATTTATAAAATTTAATGTTTTAAAATATCAAAAAAAATTTATATATAATTATTTTAAATTATTTTATATTTCGAACAATAACGATTCGAACACGAACGAACGCATCACTGTTCGTGTTTAGTTCGTTTAACTAACCGAACGAAAAAAATTTGTTCACGTTCGTCTCGTTTACTTATCGAACAAATCGAACACAAACTCCTTGACGAACCGAACACGAACTGTTCGCGAACAACGAGCTTTTTTGACAGCCCTACAGGCAGCAGCAGTTCCTCCATCGCTTTCTTCCTCGCATCACTTCTTGGCCGCATCATTGTCACCTTCATCCTTATTCTCCTCGGGATCAGAGTGGAGAGGCAAATTTCTTCGGGTCAGCCCATTCAGGGTCCACCAACCCGTGATTTACAAAAGTGTTGACTGCCAAAGATATGTTGGTCTGGAGCTGGGCATCCATTCCAGCACATACTTCTCTAGAGTTTTCACTTGTGTCATGGCCACCATCAGCTCTTGATTTTCCTTAAAGACCGCCATAATTTCCTTCTAGCTATCGGTTGCCTCATTTCCTTAAGGACTTCTCTATCCTGAGCCCCCCTCCATCCTCAGATTCCTACACTCTTTCTAAGGCGGCCGCCCACTTATCCTCAACTTGCTTAGGGACCTTGGCGGGTGAGTAGTGGAGGAGCGAGAGACTCAGTATATGCGTCTATGAAAAAAAATATGTAGACACTACCAATAGACCGAGACAGCAGAATACGATGATGCAAAGCCATTCGATCCTCAACTACTAATCCGCTAAGACTCTTGCACTATGTCCGACCGACAAAAGCCTACCAAACCCAATTTCTCATCAAAGCCTGACGAAGTCCTACCGAGCCCATTCGGTCGAATCTAAGAGCAAAAAAAGTTGTACACTACCTACTCAAGAAAAAATATTACATCAGGACTCCGCACCTAGAGTTACGTGCGGAGTCCAATGAGATTACGACGTTGAGTTGTTCGGCCCGTAACACAAGAGAATATTCCCGTAGTGTTATTCAGATGTTATTGTGTGTTATTCAGGTGTTATTGTATGTTATTTAGGTGTTATTGTGTTCGGGAATATTCCTGGTGTTATAATAATAAAATAACACATTAATAATACTTGAATAACACACAATAACACCTGAATAACACACAATAACACCTGAATAACACGAGGGAAATATTTATGTTACCGAACGTAATTTCGTTGGACTCCGCACGTAGCTCTGCGTGCGGAGTCTTAATGTAATATTTTTTCCTACCCAAGTAGGGGCAAAATGTACATTTTCCTAATAAAGGGTCATTTCATCAATAAAAGTTTATATAATTCTCTGATTAATTCTATTATTCATTGTTGAGGGCTCTCTCTCTCTGCTGTATTATGCTTTATTTTTTGGTTGTATCTACGTGTGGTCGTGATATACAAGGAGGTTTTCAGGATTTTTTTTTTTCATTGGTATGTAATATTTCGTTGTGAATCACATGGCAGATTGTAATTCAACAATTATGTATATATAGACACACTGTGGAAAAATATGAACGCTAACATTAGCGTATCCATGTTTGTTTTTTCTTCCTGCTCTTATTTTCTTTCATTTTATTTACTGCTTCACTAAATTAGGTGAGGCCTTGGACCAGTTTCTCACACTTCTTAGCCTTTTTCTTTAATCTACAGGCTTTGATTGGCCATAAAAGATTATTTAATTGACAATAATTTTCTCCTCAAGCCTCTCATTAATAAGGATCTCAAGTCCCGTGGAGCCCTATATCCACCGGACGTACTATTTCAACCTTATTAAAAGCACAACCCTGTGAAAATTCTCATAATTAAGCATGGCTCTCTCATCTTCCTGATTAGTTTGAGGCATTTACATACATACACACAATTTTTCCGTATTTGCATATCCAACACCTAAACCTTCATATTTACTTATATAACACTCAAATCTTTAATATTACATCAATTACCACTATTACTAAATTGTTAAAAGTAAAATACAACTTTTCATATAAGTTTCTCTTATTATTTTTTATTAGAAGGTGAGTTTAAAGCACACTGAATGTGGACACCAATTTGTCACACATGTAACTATCAAACTCTAAGAATTAGATATGTATATATATAAAAAAATTATGTGGAATGCATGTAAATTTTCCAAAATGGTATATAAATGAAACACTCTGTAATCAAAACATATGTTTCAGAAAACAGAACTCCCATGTCCAGCACATCTATTACAGCAATAGATGAACTTACAATAAAAGAGATGAAAAAAAAACAGAGGCTAGCCAAATTTAAAAAACTAAAGGTTCCTCAACTTAGGGAGATAATTAGATGAAAATCACTCCTAAAAATTCAAGCAATTGATTGACAGTTATTCCATATTGATATTTGATAATATCAATAAAAATAAATTTAAATGACTAATATAATATAAAATATAGAAATCACATAAGACTACAGCCCAAACAAGTCTGCATTTACTGTGGATTTGGCGGCCTGCCGTTTGCTGCGGAAACCCTTGAACCCCACTCCAGAAGCTCCTTACTGGTGTCATCCTTATGCACGATAACCTCAATAAAGCATAAGCAGTCCTCCTTTTCTTTGGTAGCAGTTTCAATCGCCTCAACAAGCTTCTCCTCGCAGAACACCTTTGTAGTCCAGCATTTCCCCTCCCCATTATGGATAGCATCCACCAATGCAGTATAGTTCCAGTTTTTTATCACATTGTAAGGCCCATCGTGGATTTCTACCTCTATGGTGTAGCCTCCATTGTTGATGAGGAAGATGATGCTGTTCTGCCCGCACCTAATCATCGTTGACACGTCCTGCGCTGTCACCTGAACCAATAAAAACAATCAGTTTTAACTGATGCTCTGTTGCTTGTTTAATTCAAATATCACAGTTACCTGAAAGCTCCCATCACCAATGAAGGCGATGACACGCTTGTCCTTGGCAGCCTGAGCGTAGCCAAGCGTTGCTCCAACGGACCAGCCAATGGAACCGTACTGCATTTGAAACTCATAGCCGCAACCTTCCGGCAACTTGAGCTTCTGGCAGTTGAACCAGGAGTCCCCTGTCTCGGCGATTACCGCAGTGTTTCCCGAAAGCAGCTTCTGTATGTGATTGAACAGCACATTTACACGCAGAGGTTCCCTGGGATGGCATTCCAGAAGATGCCCATTCGGCACAAAGATGCGGCTGTAATTCTCGTAAGCGGTTGTGTTTCGCGTCAGCCTCTTGGATAGCGCCAGAAGGAAATCCTTCATGAGGATGCAGCCGAAAGTGGGGCCATTGGCGACCACAACACGGTCTGGCTGGACGATTATGGCCTTCTCCTTCTTGAGGAGGAGTGAGTAGCCGACGGAGCTGTAGTCGTTGAAGATTGGTCCGACGAAGAGATAGGCGTCGGCGGACTCCACAATTTCGGCGCAGAAGGTGGTGCTCACGGCGCCCCAGTAGGTGCCGATGAACCTGGGGAGGTGCTCGGGAACAAGACCCTTGGCAGAAGGCATCACGGCGACGGGATAGCCACATTTTTCGGCGAGTTCGACGAAGGCTTTTCCGGCCTTAGCCACCCGCAGCTTTGGGCCGCCCACCAGCACTGGTTTCACCGCCTTGTTCAAGAAGTCTGCGGTCGCCTCCACCGCGCACTCCAGGCCCATTCGATTGCTCAGTCTGTGCATAAGCATTCCAAATGAAGTAAATAAAAAAAAAAATCTTTCGCATCAAATTAAATTATTATAAAATGCAACTATCAGCAATAGGTGATCTCCAAATCTTCTTCTCAGCAATAGGAATCTTGCACATTGAGAAACTTGAAATACTGAAGGAACACCTCAAACCTATTAACCAAAGAGTGTATGATTCTCAAAGAATAAAGAACTTACTGCACCTTAAAATTAGAAGGGAGTATACTTATGGAAAATTTATTAACTACTGAAATTAATGTTGTTTATGGCTCCCAACTTATTGTATACTTTAATTTGTGCAATTCAAACGATGTGACGATAGACATCACAATACAAGTCACGATTAAGTATCATTTTACCGTTGAACCGACAAATGGAAGCTTTTCGCTAATACTAATGGATCTCAACAAAATGATTCAAGGAAATGAAATGACCATTTCTTATAGGAGAGCCAAGGTTCTCGAGGAAAAAGTGGAGCTTTCCCACCGAAGCAACTCAGAGACTGCTCCTTGTTGGTGAAACACAAATTGTCCCAAGGAGAAAATCAATTCTAGTTTATTTGTGAATGTGAACAATCTAACTTCTAGCAGGAAAAAATGGCACGCCCGAAGGTAAAAAATGGTTCATTCTTGAGTCCTATTAAGTTCTTGACTCGTAGATCACCAGGCGAGGTCATGAGAAGCCCAACAAAACAACTATATCCACAAACAAAAAAAAAATTTATATGGAGCTTGCACGAAGGTTGACATGATTGTTTTTTGCGAATAGAACCCGCATGTCGAAGTGGCTAAACTGAGCCTAGTTGCCAAAATGCCTGAATCCGAAGTGGCTAAGCCGAACTCACTTGTCGAAGCCTAAAGCACTAGATTTATCTTTCCAATTGAAGCAATCTAGCCAACATATGGAGGGAAAACTATAAGGAATGGTCATTATTATTTGCAAACACACAACTCTATCCTTTTTTCAAAGCATCCCCTAACTCGCATATCTAGAAGAAACATTG
The DNA here is from genome assembly GCA_003013225.1 of Phalaenopsis aphrodite. Taxonomy (NCBI): domain Eukaryota; kingdom Viridiplantae; phylum Streptophyta; class Magnoliopsida; order Asparagales; family Orchidaceae; genus Phalaenopsis; species Phalaenopsis aphrodite. The sequence goes on along the minus strand of NEWO01000042.1, from coordinate 113,722 downwards.
TGATTGGAAAAGCCTCCCTCGGGAGAACCTCCCACTAGCCATTTTTTTCTATTTACCGGAGGTTCAAGCTTAAGAAATACAAAACAAGATCTTTCTCGAGTTGTATGTACTCACGAGCAATACGGGACCGTACATCCCAAAAGAATTCAACAAATATATTTAAATATAATGTAAAAATAATATAAAAGATATGGCAAGTCTTAATGGTTTACTAATTTATCTAAAATTTCAAAGCAAATTTATATTTAAATAAATTTCTATTGGAAGCAAAATTGATATAAATAGTAGGCGTGACAATTTCATATTCTATGATAGTTATTCCAATGATTATATATAAATATTATAATAATTTATTATTTTATAAACTAGCTTTATAACAAATGCTTATTCTTACATTATTTATAAATCAAAATGAAGAGAATTCGTGAAATTCAAATATAACAAAAATATAATATATCAACATTTTAAGGCCACCTGAATAAATATTAATTTAAGATATGTGCTCCAACTTTTTTTCCAGTTTATTTATCCTAGAAATTTCTAAATGATATGAATAATATACTTCTGGATCCGACTCGAAGCAAAGCCTTCACAGCTGTTAGTCCAAACGCTTAACGAATTTGTAGCACCACGACAAACGAAGGCTGCAGCATGATAAAAGATCCACAATACAACGGCTTTGTCTTACTAAAATTGAAGTCCGCAACAGATCAATTCATAAAACTTCGATTATAATATTATGATGCATATGTTCATGATGATAAAATATTAAAAATACAAATACCAAATCTTATGATTTAGATTAAAAAAACAAATAAAATATGCGAATGCCAAATAAAATTAGAAAAAAGAAGCCTAACTCCATAAATAACTAATTTATAAGCCTAACAAACCCAAATGGAGATGAAAGAATTCCAAACCTCGGAGTAAGGAAAAAAGGGACTGGCTCGCGGCAGAAGGTTGGATGGGGAATGGCTGGAAGATTGCACGCGATGCTAATATAAACTGGCTTGCTTTCCTTGAGAGCAGTCGAGACGGCGGTGTCGATCAGATCGTGCGCGTCCTCCAAATTATTCACCACCGCCTACAATATTTAGCCATTTTCTCCGATCAAACACACGAAAAGTAAAAAAGAAATATATACAAAAATTAGAAAAAAAAAACAATACCTGAAAGCAGGTTACGGTCTGAAAACACCGAAGCTCCTGGGAGAAATCAGGGAGTCCGATGGTGTGATGAAGAATTCGGTTAGTACCATAGTCATTCGTATTAGGACCGCCGACGATGCAGATGACGGGGAGATTCTCGCTATAGGCTCCGGCGATGGCGTTGAGAATGCTGAGGCCGCCAACGGTGAAGGTGACGGCGCAGGCACCGATGCCTTTCACGCGGGCGTAGCCGTCGGCGGCGTACCCTGCATTAAGCTCGTTGCAGCATCCGATATTGGTGAGGCCGGGCTCGGCAATCAGATGGTCGAGAAGCGTGAGATTGAAGTCCCCGGGGACGGAGAATATGTCGCGGATGCCGATTTGGACGAGCCGACGGGCAAGATGGCGGCCGAGGGTGGCTTCCCCTGCCGGTGAAGGTGGTATCACCGTGTGACAGGATGCCGTGGGAATGCTCCCAACTGCACCGTTTGCCGGCATCATCGGCACGTCAACCGATCCCAACTTGGTTTCCATGGAGAAAATTGGAGAAGGGGTGAAGGTTAATGGAAGAATTTTGCGGTTTGCTGAGGGACGAGGGGTGGGTGGGGGGGAATTTAAATAGCAGAGGGAAAGTTAAGGTCCCTCGTTTTGTGGCGCGAGAAAACCGCGGAAGGCTTATGGCGGAACGATGGACCGCAATTAGCTGATTCAATTCGTGGGGCATGGGAATGTTTTCGTTTTCGGAGTGGTCAACATCCTGCGGAAGCGGAAGATGTGTAGGTGCTAATTCGGGGCTGATTAAATTAAATATTAGTGGCTAGAATTTATATTGAATTGGGTCTGTTACATAAAGAGAGAGCCTCTTTGATGGCCTCTAGGTCCTAGCTTCTTTTATAATGTGAATAAGTCAGGTCATTGATTGTTGTTTTAATTAATTATATTTAGGGTCTGTTTGGGTCAGTTGCAGCTTATCCAGCTTCTGCTGATAAGCAGCTTATCCTGATAATCTGCTGATGAGCAGCTGATCCGAATAAGCTGTTTGGTTATTTTGTTGGCGCTTATGGAAAACATCTGATTCTGGAAAATTGATCATTCTGTCAATGTTCTGAATAAGCTGTTTGGTTAGTGTGTTTTGTAAACAGCTTATTTATAAATTTTTTAATTAACTGAATAATCTGTGCAGCAGAATTTGTTATTTTCTCAACAAAATTAAAGATCACTGTTTAGAGAAGAAAATACCAAAAAGTTTATATATATTTATATAACTAAAACATATCTGATCACATCAAACGAATATGTTACACATACAAAAGTCAAATGCACCTGCACATACTACTACAAACTATAATGAGAGCCCATAAAAAAATAACATGTTAAAATGACAAGTAAAAATATGATAATGTTAACTTTATAATGTAGCAGCATATCACGGCCCATGCCACCTGACTCTGACACTCCATAACCCTGAGCAAATCTGTCCGACTGGGATACTGTAGAAATGGAAGCGCTCGAACCAGATGCAGTGTTCTGAAATGTTGATATCGGTGAACTGTCTAAAACATCCACGAAGGAGAAAAGAAAAGTGTCCATCACATAAACATAACACAAAACAATAGAAAATAAAGTACATAATAACTCAAATATTCAGTCATCTATAAAAGATCGCAAGTATTTTATTCGGTATTTCGGTTCCAACTTCATAAAGAACTGTCTGATGGTTGGATCTCGTAACACCTTCACTTATTGAATATAGTCATCATCGTCTGCTTTAACATCAGAATATGTATTGAGGACCTGAAGACAGTCATCAATTGAGCTGTCATGCGATGAAGATGACCTAGCTTTGCATGTTTCAACAAGTTTATCAATAGTGCCTTTAATGAAAGCAACCCCTTTGTTCTTCTTTTCTACTCTGGGACGCTTAAGCACACTAGTGGATTGAACATCTGTGTGAACATGGCTAGGACCTTCTCCTAAATCACATATCTGCAAGGTATCCATCTCTTGGGCTAAGCTGCTAAACCCTATATCATTTGGGGTGAATGCATGAGTTCCTGTAGCGACAACCCCAGTAAACATTTCATCCAGTTTTTCTTCTAGTACTGGATCAATGCCAACAAATTTAAATTTTTTTGTTGATGGCACTGCCTGATACAGATAACAAATGTGCATTAATAAAATAGTTTCAACTCAATGTGAAATTATATTCAATATAAAATAAAATTAGTTATTTATATATATGTAATTTCTCAGCCCACCAATCCTCTAGTGCATCTATTGTGCGCTTAACTGGATCCCAACCCATTCCCGTTGATCCTCTTTTCAGTTCTTTCCATAGTTTACAATCCTTCTTTAACTGATCTGATTTCTTCTTCAATTTCATGCGGTCATAATCTCTTCCAGTCATTTCTTTGAATTTAACCATGATATTTTTCCACCCTTCTTTGTTAAAAAATGTAGTGGGTTTATTTCCCACCTCAACCTCCCTCAGACATAAATCACAAAATGTGATAGTTACCTCTCTATCCCACATGACTGATGTTCCAGTCTCTTTAGCTTTATTCATTGAGTTCTATCAGATTAATGGATAAGCACAAAATATTTCTTTTCATAGCAAAAAAAATCACAAAACAAAAGAACAGGTTGTATATCTACCCTCTAAAATTTCAAAATAAAAAACATGCATTTGCTTATAGCAGATTTCCATATGCCTAAAAAATACCTTTAATAAGTGAAATTCCCACTGTATAATACATGTCACCTTACCTATACTACATAAGAATTGTGTTATGTATATAAATGCCCTAAAATATCACCGCATATGAATGTTAAAAATCATATCCCGAAGTCCAATTACACAAACAGAAATTAATACAAATTAATATAGAAGTTAAATTTCTTGAATGAAAACACGCATCTCACTTTATTTTAACAATAAATGATGACGTATAGCAGTGAAATTTTTTGCTATTTACAGATCTAACCCCCTGCTAAACTCAAAGTCTTGAGTGATGTGCATGTAATTATATGAATACAATGCATGAATGGAGGCTTCCATTTGTAGATGTTAACTGTGTTCACATTCAGAGACCAAAAAAATGAATAATTGTGTTCACATTCCTCTAAAAAAATTTTTGTCCACAAGGAAAAACATCTTCTCTGACAGTAATGAAGTTCACATTCCTCTAACAAAACCTTTTCCCAAGCAAATCTATCTTCTCTGATAGGTTCAAAGCAAAAAAACCTTCAAGATAACCTAACCAAATGCCACAATAATGCACGAAACAACCTACTTATCTTCCAAAATCCATGTAAAAATGAAATGCCATGGAATACGAGAAAGATATACCTGTAGTGAAAAAAATTGAAGAAGAAGATGGAGAAGGAGTGAAATGTCGAAGAACCAGCTCGAGAAAGAACCAGATCCATAGAGATTAGGGCAAGACTTGCGATGGATTCTCCGCTGGAGGCATCCAAGGGCCTAGGTCACGGGAGCGAGAGGCGAAAGCAAAAGAAAAAGTCATAGGAGCGAAGTATCACGGGATCGAAGGAGGGTTAATAAGTAAAACGAATTCACAAAACGCGGACCGCGGGGGTCAGCCCGCTGTCCGCGCCTTTCACATTTTCCAAAACACCGTTTTACATAATCTGCTGATAAGTGCTAACCAAACGGAACGGCGACGTTTTCAAAATGCTGCCCGCACTTTTAAGCTGTCCTAAACGGGCCCTTAGTTTACTCAGTATAAAAAAATAAAGAGATAAATTAGAATTTATATTTTTTTGCAATGCACTAATTATTCTATTTCTTTATATATTTATTTTATTAAGTAGCCCATGAAATAAATTTTAACCAAATTAACTTTAAAAGATGCATATATTACAAACTTTCAAAATTCTTTTACAGAGAATTATATATAGGTTATTGTACAACTAAAAAGTGATTGTCTAGATCATCATAAATCGTACGACTCAGGTTCCATCCATCAACGAAAGCAGTTCTAGATAAATTAAATGACATAAGTTCGGGATGATGGACGATCATACTAAGCTGTAGACATCATAACAAAGCATCAGAGGTTGAGAAACTGAGACCAAACACCAAAGGCTAAACTAACATGGTCGAGCACCACAACATCAATCTAGAATGGTGAATGAATGTATGTAGCTATAGACACCAGACCGGGCATCAGAGGCCAAGCGATCAACGTTGAGTGGTCAAGACCGAGCACCGCACATCGAGTGATAGTGGTTGAGCATTGGTAGTCAAACGTTGGCAGACGATCAATTAGAGTAGGATATTTGAAGGTCAAGTACTCTAGTCTTCATGCCTCAATAGCTCTATTGGAAGTTGACTTCCCCAAAGGCCCAACAACATAATAGGGGTAGGGTTGTAAGAGTCCAAGTGTTCACACCTAGAGACCAAAGGAAATATAAGTCCAAATATGTCATTTCTAAACCGCTATAAATAGAGGGAGTTAAATATAGGCAACAAACTTTTTGGGATCCTTAATCAGATAGTCTACTTCCTAATCATATATCTCTTTTCACTTATCCTCATCTAGCTCCTTCTTCCCTAGGTCAGCCTCTTTTTTCTTTCTCTTTGTTCATGCTCTATTTTCTTAATATGATTCAAAGATAAATTCGAATTCAACACCCTAAAAAGATGAGGTGAGCATGGATCATGGTACAAATATGAGAGAAGTCACTTAAGGATAAGAACTAAGCCGCGGTGAAATCATGGACAATATAGAATACACCATGTAATTTGTAGCTCATTAGAACAAAGCTCAAAGGGCAGATGATGGAAGTGATTAAATAGATGCTCACTAAAGGAATGACTTCACCACTTCAACAGGTGGCCCATCCACACAAAGGAAGAGAACCCGATGCCATGGCAGAAGAGCCCTCTTACTGAACCTTGATTTGTGACAGATAAGGGCACACAATGCGATGAAGCCCACTCAACCGAAGAATGCTTTCTCCAAAAAAATCTCTAACTTGAAAGGCTAGAGTGCTTCAAGATCTTAATCTCAGAATCCTGTTGAGGAATATTTGACCCTCCTAAATATTTTGCTTCTTTGGAATTGATAGTATGTTTGTTTATAATAAATGACACACTAAAGTGTCGACTTTCTTTATAACTCTAAATAAGTCTGACATTATATGGCTTAATAGTCTAACATTAAAAGTAATTACCTCCTTGAAAAATTTTACAAGAATTTTTGTAGTGTAGTACGTTAGTGGTCAAAAGCCTCATAAGAATTTTAAAGTGCTATTAAAATTATGACAGGAAAATGAAGAGTCTCTACATGCCTTCATAACATATTTCCCGAAGAAGATGCTAGAGTATGAGACTTATAATGCTCTTTTCATTAGTGGTTGATGAGACTTATAATGCTATTTTCATTAGTGGTTGCCCATATAGCTCTTGACTAGGGGCTACGAGAATGCTCTTTTTAACACATGTTGGGTATACACCACATGAAGATGTTGGTTTAGTTATTTGACCTTGCAAACAATCATATATCAATGAAAATAAAATATCGCTCACCTTCCATCCCTGAAATGAAAAAGTAACTCTACCCACACTCATAAAATGAATATCTCACGGGAGCGAGTGGTGGCTGAATCACCCTCCATGACCACCAACTAGACCCCAGTTTGAAGATCTTTCTCCTCAGCCTTCCTAATAGGTAGACATCTCTAACCGGACCTGCAATTACGCAGTTATTTAGTTTTCAAAAGATAAAAACTTGACCCAATATATCTTAGTGGCTAGTGACCAAAGAAAAATATGTTGAGATTTTCATGCCTATTTTACACTATTTTTGATGATATTACACTTTAAAGAAATGTATTTTTGATGTTTTGTTGTAGGAATAATGAATTGGGGTCATTGGAGCAAAAATATGCAAAAAAGAGTGAATTTGGAGTGAAAAAGATCAAAATGTGAAGATTTGAACTAGGGCGCCGACAGCGGACTTTTCCCGAGACTCCATATTAAATTCACTTAGAAGGTCCGCCGATGGCACCCTCGAGGCCGCTGACAGCGAGATCAGTTGTTATGTCCAACAATGCATTGGATGAGGATGAATTTTGGAGGTGCGCTTAGGAAACTCTTGGGAAAACTCATCCAGAATTTTAAAAGAAGATTTTGGCCAAAAATGGAGAGGTCCTGGAGGTTAGAGAGGTTCCACTAGAGTATAGAGAGTTTAGTAGAGAGCCTAATTGTGAGGAATTCTTCGAGAGATTGTAAGAGTGGAGGGAAAGTGAGATATTTCTTCCTCCTTGCCGCTTCAAAAATGAATTTTGTGTGTTGAAAAGAAAGAAAGAGATTCAGAGGAACTTTAAGGAGTTTGCTTGGGGAGAAATTAGAGATAAGTGTTATTTACTTGTTGTAGTTTGCATGACTTTGCTTTTATATATGAATTCCGAGTTTTGTTGTGTTTTCCCCATGAGATCTGAGTAGTTTTCTCTATCTTTCTCCTTGTCTTGAGATTTGTGAAATGATGATTTGAATTGGTTGAGCCATGAAAATGTTAAAGAAATTGTAATAATCTTTTCACTTCAGTCTTAATTTGCTTTTAATCTGGCCAATTGATTTGTTAAAATATGTTGAGTTTTACAACTAAAGTGAAGAATACATCCAAGATTCAGGGAGGTCAAAGCCCTTAGAAGTTGGGTGCAAATAAATAGGAAAATAAAATTATTAGGCGTAGAATTGGAAATTTTAGAGTGACAGACTAAAATCTTCAATTCGGTTCTAACGTTTGGGTGCTGAAGTGTAGATGTTATCCCTCATGAGAGGAGAACGTGGGAGCTCCAAAGTGAGAGCCGGTATCCTCCCAGCCTAGCCGCAGATTCAGTAAACAAGCGTAGGATTAGTCAATGTTTTTTATGCCTGGACCAAAGGGTAAAGAATAGGTATGCTCCTATTCGGCACAATATAATTTGAACTGATTCACTTTATCCATTCACTATAATTTCTTGAAAAGGAAAATGATGTTTTATTATATATTGAATGTCACATTAAAAACATTATTAGTATAATTAGTTTTTTAAGAGTTATTAAAATTACATATTTATTTCAATTGTTTATTAGTGACAGATAAGCAATTTGAATTCCATTGTTGCGATTAAGTATTGCTTTTCTAAAATCTTAGTTCGTAGTTCTAATATTACTCCCTGTGGGATCGATATCTAGGATTCCATTAGAGCTCTATATTACTTGAGCGATATGTATACTTGTGTTGATAAGTGTGACTTTACAATTATTGAATATTTTATACATACATCTTTATCGAATCTATAACTGTTATTACGTTTTTGGTGCAGTTGCTAAGGAATTAAATCTTTTAGCAAAAGTATTAAATACTTATATTTTTAAGCATATATAAAGTTGCTGTCAAGTTTTTGGCGTCGTTGCCAGGGAGTAAATAAAAACCATAATTATAGTAACAAACAAATTAGGATTATTAGAAAATTTTTACTTAAATTGCAACTTATTTTCATATTTAGTTAACTGTTTTACTGTGTACTTATTTCAAATTGTATGCAAAAATTTGGACCTGAAAATCTTATACTCTATGATTCGGAATTAGAATGCACTGTTAGAAAAATTAGAAGATTGAGAAGAGAACCTAGAAATTCTGATACAACGAAACACAACATGAACAATCAAGGAATATAAAATGAACACCAACCTAGACCCTTACGAGATTACGTAAATCTTACAGCAGATGAAATTTACTTATCTATCCAAAATCCTGATGTAGCTGCTAATTCATTTGAGCTTAAACCTGCTATTATCCAAATGGTACAAAATAATCAATTTGAAGGTACACCAAATGAAGATCCTTATTTACACCTCGCTAGTTCTTTAGAACTGTGTGCTACCTTTAAATATGACAGAGTTTCAAACGATGCAGTTAGACTTGGACTTTTTCCTTTTTCACTTAAGGATAAGGCTAAGATGTGGTTAAATTTGTTAGCACCAGAATCTATTAGAACTTGGGGAGAACTTTCACAGAAATTTCTATCCAAATATTTCCCTCCATCCAAAACTGCTAAACTTAGAAATGACATAACATCGTTCTGTCAGATTGATGGAGAGTCAATATATGAAGATTGGGAGAGATTTAAATATCTTCTTTGGAAATGCCCTCATCATTCGTTACCAGATTGGTTGATAATTCAAAATTTTTATAATGGATTAATGGGATCACTTAGATCGATTATAGATGCTGCGACTGGTGGTTCTTTAATGTCAAAATCTCTTGATAAGGCTTATTTGTTAATAGAAGAGATGGCTACCAACAATTTTCAATGGCCCTTTAAAAGGGTAAATCCTAAAAGTGTGGTTAGTATCCATGATTCTGAAGCAATATCTATGTTAGCTTCACAGATTGCTGTAATATCAAAGAAATTAGATCATTATGGAATGAATTATTCTCCAACACCTACTATGATGAAAGATAATTCATCTGGGCAATTTGTGGATGTTCAACCTGCATATGAGACTTTAAATGATATTAATAGACCCAACAACCCTTATTCGAACTATTATAACCCAAGTTGGAAGAATCATCCAAATTTTAATTGGAATAACAATTCTACTACAAATCAACAATGGGCGAACAACCCAGTGAACCCATTAGGAAATTCATCCAACCAAGGAAATGTTAATTTTAGACCTTCTTATCCTCCAGGATTTAACAGTAACACTCAAGTAAAGGAAAAAAGTTGTCTATGGAAGAGCTGATATTAAACATGGGCCAATAATTACATAATCAAGGAAATCAATTACAAATTCAAGGAAATCAATTACAAAATCAAGGTACTGCTATTAAGAATATTGAAAATCAATTAGGGAATATCGCTACTGCGCTTAGTAACCAAACATTAGGAACTTTTCCTAGTATTTTGGAATCAAATCCTAAAGATCAAGAAAAAGAACAAATCAAAGCGATATAATTACGAAGTGAAAAAGAATTGGAAACAAGAGTACAGAGAGAAACGAAAATTGAAAAGAGAAAGAGGATATCGACAAAGACAAGGATCATGAGTACCCAGATTTAGAATATCCACTTACACCAATGAAAATTATTGTGGAGAAACCTCCACCACTGTTTCCTGCAAGATTGAAGCATCACAAACAGAATAAATAATTTCCCAAGTTTTTAAAAATTCTTAAGAAGTTAGCGGTAAATATTCCCTTTGTAGAAGCTTTAGAGCAAATGCCTAATTATATGAACTTATGAAAGATATTCTGAACAAGAAAAGGAAGTTCACTGATAATGAAACAGTTGCACTTAGCGAAGACTGTAGTGCAATTATTCAGAAAAATCTTCTTGAAAAATTAAAAGATCCTGGTCATTTCACTATAACGTGTGCTATCGGTGAAAAATTTTATGGAAGAGCTTTATGTGATTTGGGAGCCAGCATTAATCTTATACCTCTATTAATTTTCAAAAGATTAGGATTAGGAGAAGTCTCACCTACTTCTGGAACTCTTCAGTTAGCAGATCGTTCAGTTACATATCTTAAGGGAGTTATAGAAGATGTGTTAGTAAAAGTTGATAAATTTATCTTTCCTGTGGATTTTGTTGTTTTAGATATAGAGGAAGATAAAGAAATACCTATCATTTTAGGGAGACCATTTTTAGCTACTGGAAAAGCTATGATAGATGTTCAAAACGGAGAATTAACTATGAGAGTAAACGATCAAGAAGTGACTTTTAACATTGCGAAATTTATGAAATACCCTGTTGTTGAAAGAGATAATGAATGTTTTCGTATGAAAATTAGTGAACATATATTGAATGAACATTTTAAAAAATATTTTGAAGAGAAAGAACAACTTGAAGATAGTGATGAAGTTATTTTGGATGAATTAGAAAATGAAGAATTAGATTATGTTCAGGAAAGATTTGAGATGTTGGATATTACATAAAATGCTGATAAGAATCCGGTTCCGTCAATTATAAAACCACCTGAACTTGAGTGAAAATATTTCCTAGCCACTTGAAGTATGCAATTCTATGAGACTCATCTGCATTACCTGTAATTATATCTTCAAAATTAAATGATTTGCAAGAGCAAAGAATGTTAGATACATTAAAAAGATATAAGAAAGCTTTTGGTTGGACATTAGCTGATATTAAGGGAATCAGTCGTTCGATCTGTATGCACAGAATTATACTAGATGAACAATATAAACCAAGAGTTGATCCACAAAGGAGATTAAACCCAATGATGAAAGAAGTAGTTAAGAAGGAAATTTTGAAATGGTTAGACACTGGAATTATATATCATATTTCAGATAGTGCATGGGTAAGTCCAATTCATTGTGTTCCTAAGAAAGGAGGAGTGACTATTGAAACAAAAGAAAATAATGAATTAATACCTATCAGACAAGTTACTGGGTGACGTATTTGCATTGATTATAGAAAATTAAACACTACCACCAGGAAAGATCATTTTCCTTTACCCTTTTTAGACCAAATAGTAGATAGACTTGTGGGGCACAAATATTTTTAGATGGATATACCGGTTACCATCAAATTCCTATTGCTCTTGAGGATAAAAAAAAGATAACATTTACTAGTCCTTTTGGAACTTTTGCTTTTCAAAAAATGTCTTTTGGATTATGTAATGTACCTGCAACATTCCAGAGATGTATGATGTCTATATTTAGTAAGTTAATTGATGATGGATTGAAATTATTTATGGATGATTTCTCTGTATTTGGAACATCATTTGACGCATGCTTAAATTTTCTTGAAAAAGTTTTGGAGTTATGCGAAAGAACTAATTTAGTTCTAAATTGGGAGAAATGTCAATTTATGGTTGCAGAAGGAATTGTGTTAGGACATAAAATTTTGGAAGATGGTATGGAAGCAGACCCTGCAAAAATTCAAGTTATATCTAAAATAACACCTCCTACTAATGTAAGAGGTTAGGAGTTTTCTTGGACATGTTGGTTTTTATAGGCGTTTTATTAAAGATTTTTAAAAAATTACTAAACCTCTATGCTAACTTTTAGAAAAGGACAAGAAATTTGAATTTACTGAAAGCTGTTTAAATGCCTTTAAGTTATTAAAGAAAAAATTAATCACAGCCCCTCATTTGAACTGATGTGTGATGCTAGTGATTATGCTATTGGAGTTGTTCTTAGACAGAGGTATGAAAAGATTTTAAAGGTTATATACTACGCTAGTAAGACTCTTAATGATGCTCAAATTAACTATATTGTTAGTGAAAAAGGGTTACTGGCCATTGTGTATGCTTTAGAAAAATTTAGATCTTATTTAATTGGAGCTAAATGTGTTGTGCACACTGATCACTCTGCTATTAAATATCTGATGCAAAAGAAGAATGTCAAACCAATGTTAATTAGGTGGAAACTTTTGATGCAAGAATTTGATCTTGTGGTTATTGATAGAAAAAGAACTGATAATCAAATTGCTGATCATTTGTCGAGATTAGAAAACCATGAATTATCTGACACCGACAATGAAATTACAGACAGTTTCCCTGATGAACAACTTTATGATATTAATGAGTGGAAAATACCATGGTATGCTGATATTGTTAACTATATTGTAAGTGATATTTTGTCATTTATACTGACACTGCAACAACAAAGAAAATTCATTAATGATGCGAAAGCATATTTTTGGGATGAGTCTTATTTATATAAACAATGTAAGGATATTATTATGAAGAGATGTGTACCTTATGAAGAAACTCAGCAAATCATTCAGAAATGTCATGATTCTGAATTTGGAAGACATTTTGGGATTGATAAAACTGCTTGTAAAATTTTACAAGCTGGATTTTATCGGCCTACTATCTTTAGAGATGTTTATAGATGCATAAAAACTTGTGATCGATGTCAACGAGCATGCAATATATCTAGAAGAAATGAAATGTCTCTGAATTTCATGTTATAAGTTGAGATATTTGATGTTTGGGGATTAGATTTCATGGGTCATTTATTCCTTCATTTGGGAACTTATATATATTAATTGCAGTAGAATATGTTTCTAAGTTGATTGAAGCACAAGCTTTACCTCGTTGTGACGCTAAAAGTGTTTCAAGATTTTTAATGAAAAATATTTTCACTAGATACAGAATGCCTAGGATGATTATCACTAACGGAGGATCCCATTTTAGGAATAAATATATTCAGAGATTGGCAGAAAAGTTTAATATTACTCATAGAATCTCTACTGCCTATCACCCTCAAACAAGTGGGTTAGCTGAAGTTTCTAATAGGGAGATTAAACAAATACTTGAAAAGACTGTAAACCCTAGTAGAGTAGATTGGTCCACCAGACTGGATACCGCATCATGGGCATACAGGACTGCTTATAAAACTCCTATTGGAATGACTCCTTACAGACTGATTTTTGGAAAGACTTGTCACTTACCAGTAGAATTGGAGCATAAAGCATATTGGGCGATTAAAAAATTTTATCGCCCAATATGAGGATTACTATATTTGGATAGTCTTTAATGATTTTGAACTTCACTATCCTCCTCTTAAAGTTTAAAACATCTCACATTTCTTTACTTGATAATATGTATTAGTTAAAAATGATTTTTCATATAGTCTCTAATTCTTTTAAAAGTGTATATCTAAGATCCTTAGTATTTCAAAAATACAATTTTTCCTACTTTTAATTGTTAAAGCATGTTCTTGTACTTTTATACTAAATATCTTAACTTTTAAACTAGCTTTTATCTCTAAAAAAATTACTTAAGTTTACTATAACACTCATAGAATTAAAAATATAGTTCTCTAAAGATAACTGCACATACCACAAGTTATGTTTAAAATAATTTTCTAAATATATTTTATTCAGGATAAATAAAGTTTTAATTTTAAAAAGTTTTTCTCCCTTCCCCAAACTTAAATTTTTTAATTAAATAAGTATGAAAAAGAAAAACTAAATATCTATCACAGGGTTCTAAACATAAGAATAATACAGGTACAAGAAGTAAATACAGGTGCCAGACAATAGTAAATTCAAAATCAATCTGTATTACATGAAAATTGCATAGTTATTAAAAATTACTCTAAATCTCAAAAAAATTTATGTAAACTGGAGTGCAAAATAAACAGTAGTGCTAGTAAAATAAGAAGTGCAATACATGAGTCCAAGATTCATTAAAAGACTAAAACAAAGGAAACCTACATGTAAGAACTACAATAGAAATGTAAAAACTTCCTAATCATCCTCCTCCTCTTCATCATCAACAACATCCTCATACATCATCTTACGATGCTCAAAAGCAAGGTAGTGAGGATAATCAAGAAATTTAACATCGTGATCACCTTTTAAAAAGCTCACTAAGTGTTGAAGCTAGCTTCATAATCACTCTTCCTTCTCATATATTGTTCTAGGTGATCCTAGTGATCATCATTATCTTGAAGTTGACACTACATCAAAAATATATGAGAGTGATACTCCATAGATCTATTCTGAGGTTCTTCCCAATTACTAGGAGGTGGAGCAGCAACACTGAATGAGGATGGTCTAGAAGCAAATGTAGAAGCAACAATTGCAAGTTGGCTTTTAGGATCAAACATAGCATGCTCTCCATAAATATCCACTTTCGCCTTACCTATAGGCTTTAGTGGATGTAACATCTCCTCCCATAATTCAAATCTAACACCAAATTGCTTGCATATATTAAAAATAAGTGAAGGGTAACCCAAACCTCCAGGGGTGCCACTAGCAGAAAAGTGGATAATGAATTTGTAAATGAGCCAATGTTAATGGATTTTATATTATGAATACAATAATTCAAGATGGATCTCTTATGGTCTACGCTAAGATTATTTGTAGGGAGGAGGCGAGCAGAAATAAAGTAATTTCGAGCCTTAGAAGAAGCATTAAGCAAGGAAGAAGGAAAATTTACCTTATGATTGTTCTTGGTCTTCCAAGCTCCATGCACGTCAGTCAAAAATCCAATAATCTCATCTAGCTAGACATTAGTAGGATCAAACTCAGAATAAAAGCAATCAGGAACACTAGATAACTCATATAAGGCATTCATCTGCATCAGTGTAAATTCAACTCTCCTTTCTCTAACAAATACTTTATCATCTGTGGCATTAGGATAGTTTGAAAAAAACTTACGGACAATCGAAATAATAGCCACAACTATGAAGTAGCAAAAGCCTTCCCAATGACACGCAAAATTTTCTATGTCAAACTGTAGATCTTACCTAAAAAGATAAAATCTGGAGTTTATGAGTCCAAAATCTTCAAAAATAGAGATCCAAAAGAAGCCCTAGGGAGGTATGCGATGAATTGGGGAGGAAGAAGATGAGTCGAGGATCAAAAATGGCGTAAACTGGTTCATTCAGCGTTACATAGTTGGTTCGGTTGGTTCAGTGCCTAGGCGCTAGTTTTGGCGCTTATGCGCTCATCTGTGCATCTGTCTGGCGCCTAGGCGCCAGACCCAAATTTTTGTGAATTTCCATTTTTTATTTTTAAAGTGTAAGAAAGGAAATCTAAGGCCTTCAAACCTAAATTAACCTGATTCATATCAATTTGAAACTTTTATCATCATCAATACTTATCATAACGTTCATTTGCACATGTTTGAGATTTCAACCAAAATTCAAATAATTCAAATGATTCAAGCATTCTAACAACTTAGATTTACTCACAAATTTAATATAGATTCATTAACACAACAAACAGTTTAATAAAAATAAGTTTATTATCAATTCAACAACAGAAATCAAGCAAATACTAACACAGACATCAAATTATGCATAACTAAAACACACACAATTCAAATGTAGGCACAACAAATGTAACATATGTAAATATTAGATTCCCATAGAAAACTATGAATTGCTTCCCACAAAGCGCTTAGTTTACATCGTCACTCTGTCGTATCCAATGTTTTACTTTGGGTGACCCAACATCAGGACCTCATCATATGTAGACTTGTTTCCACAAATGTAAGGTTTCAACGATGTCCGTTTACTTTAGTTATTCATTCATTTTTTTCTACAACACCAAACAAATAGACTTTTATTACATTAAATTACCCTGACCACCTAAACTTAAGTTTTCTAGAAAATAGTTTTAATCTAGTATAATATAGTAAAACCTCTTATCCAGGCTCAAAATCTTTTCTTTGAATCTTTCAATAATGCCAAACTTTCATCTTTTCTATAAATTCTCGCATTCTCATATAATTTCTAATTTTTCAAGTTCATTTAACTATAATAATCATTTCTTGCCAGTTTTTTTCAAATTATAATTAAATTCCTTAATAACCCAATAAGCTCAGTACTCTAATTCAACTCCCAAATGACAAACCTTTCCAAATACGAGTCTATATGGTGACATTCCTATAGTAGTTCTATATGCAGTCCAATGCATAATAGTCTATCAAACCAATCTTTTTTTGTTAGGATTTACAATCTTCTCTAATATTCTTTTAATTTCTTGATTAGAGACTTCTGCTAAACCACTAGTTTGAGGATGACATGCTATGACAATTCTATGTTTAATTCCATATTTTTTAGTTAATGTTTTAATCCTTAAGTTCTTAAGATGACTTCCTCAATTTGTAATGATTACTCTTTGTATGATAAATCTATTAAAAATGTTTTTCTTTAAAAATTTAGAAACACTTTGAGCATCACAATGGGGTAAAACAACTGCTCAATTCACTTAGAAACATAATTCATAGCTATTAAAATGTACAAGTTTTTAGAAGATTGTTGACCTCACTTTTGGTTGAGGTCTAGAAATTTCTTTAGTAGCCTAGGTCTAGCTATAGGACTTTCCTACTGACTAGTCTTAGAAAACTAGAAAAGGTACCCTCACCATTAGAAACTCAAAACTCTTCTCTTTTCTCAACTTGAAGTTCCACATATTGGTCCTAACCTCTAGCACTTAGTAGGTAAGATCATTATGAGGGAACTCAAGGAGAGTTCCTATAGGGCTACTTGACCTTAGGATTGACCCTGGATGTTGGTTTGGAGCTAAGGTACACAATCCCCTCACAAAACCCTCACAATACCCTCACAATACCCTTATCATACCCTCACAAAACCCTCACAATACCCTCACAAAACCCTCACAATACCCTCACCATACCCTCACAATACTCTGGGGACCCAAAATGGAGATTTCATTGGT
>NEWO01000042.1:79467-89974 GCA_003013225.1 Phalaenopsis aphrodite | reverse complement strand
AAAATGTTCCAAATTTGAACCAATCTCATTCACACTTCTTAATCCAATATCTTTGAAATGTCCTTACCATTTAAACTCCTTGAAGATAATTTTTCTTGATTTTATCGAGAGTATTCTTAGGTAACTTCAATTACCTAAGATATAATGAACTATAGGGGCTTGCCCTTATAGGAAGCTTTTCCCGAACCCAGCATAATACAAACCCTATTTAATTCCTTATATTAAATAGGGGAATTTGTCGGCCAATACATTGGTTTCACAGACCAAACGGATGTCATAACTTTCTTTAGTTTATTTGATCGAGCCTCACCCTCAATTCTTGTGTTTATCCTTCGAGATAGATACAAAATTTGAGTTAAAGCGCTCTTTTATCTAAACTATGAAAATTATGGAGTCAGTTTGACTTCATCTTTTTTTCAAAACCCAACTTTTTTAATGTCTTTCCGAAGCGGGCAACGGGATTTCAATTCCGATGACCGACAGCTTCTTACGGGCAAACCCCACACCAAAAATAGTGCCGACAAAGATGGTATAAATGGTCTCATAAAATCCAAACCTCAAACATTAAAAATTTCAACTTCCAAAGTAAAATTTAGGGGCATTTCATTCTTTTTAGAAAAATTGCTTACTCTCTGACATCTATCACATGATTTTACAAAAATATTAACATCTCTAAATAACGCAGGCCAATAAAATCTAGAGTGTAATATCTTTAAAGCAGTTTTATCAACTCCAAAATGTTCCCCAAAATCAGATTCATAACATTTTTGAATAATTTTTTGGGTTTCTTCAAATGGTATGCATTTTTGGATAACTAGATCCTACATCTTTTATATAAATAAGGGTCATCCCAAAGAAAAAATTTTGCATCATGTATGATTTTTTTTCTTTTGATGGCTAGCAAGTACATAGGGTAAAATAATACTAACTAAATATTTAACTATATAAGCATACCACGAAATATGTCATTCAGTAATCGTATATAACTATTCATCAGGAAAATTTTCATTTATTTAAATATCATTATCACCATAATTTTCTTGTTCTAGCCTCAATAAATGATCAACAATTTGATTATCGACTCCCTTCTTATTCACTAACTCAAAGTTAAATTGTTGAATCAGAAGGACCCATCTGATTAACCTTAGTTTCACATTCTTTTTCAATGTTAATTATTTTATAATAGAATGATCAACATACACAATACATTTAGCTCTAGTAAGATGAGATCGGAATTTATCAAATGCATATAGTATTGCCAAAATTTATCAAATACATATACTCTTGTTAATATGTAAATGAAGCATAAAATAATGAATCATCACAAGTATGAAATAAGAAAAGTTCTAAACAATTTTAATTCTACACAAGATTAATTCTCATTACAAGGAAAAAGACAAGAAAACAACTCAGACGTTATGGGGATAATAGAACAAAACATGATTTAGATTAAAACTTAAGTTGAACAAACTTAATCAAAAGTACAAAATACTTATCTTGAACTCTTTCCCCAAGAAAATCCTTTGAAGTTTCCTTGATGAATCTTCAACTCTCCTTACAAGTTTACTCCAAAATAAAAAAAAAAGGTCTCACACACCCACACACAAGAATCTCTTCAAAGACTCAAGGCAATAATAGACACCAAAGCTCTTCCCAACTTTTCCTCTCTCTTTTTCACCCAACCAATGGCTCTATTAAATAGAGCTCTCAAAATAACCAAGATCCACTTCAAGCACCTCTTCAAAAATTGTCCACATTCAATGCACAAAGTAAAAAACCATCCATGGCGCCTATGCACCCAACTTTCGTGCCTAGGCGCCGCCTTCTAGAAGATGCACATAACTAGAGCCTAGGCACCAGAGCTTTATGCAGTCTGGCACTTAGACGCTAGAAGCTAGTGCCTAAGCGTCAGTTTATGATTTTATCTCCTTGCTTCATACCTAAAACCAAAATCATGCAAAATATCTTCCAATAAAGTGCAATATCATTAAAAATGATCATAAAATACATATAAAAATTTGCATATTTTAAGGTGTATCAATATTCAAAAGGATAGCTCACCCAAATGTAGCTCAAAACCTTGACTAGCAAGCAAACCACTACCTTGAGAGGTCTCCTCCTCTCACTCTCGAGATTCCTCAACCAACTCTGTTGTGATTCTTGATCGCATATGTGGTGCAAGCCATCCAAAAAAAAATATTGATGCCCACTCAAATGAAAATTCAAGGGTATGCATAAGTCCCAAAGAGACATTATGTCTATCACATGGAATAATGACACGACACTACAATATGTTTACACCTCTGAAGCCTTATCAAAGAATAGATTAAAGCTAAAAAGTTGAAGGAATTTATCATGTCGTGAGTGATCACCCGATGACAGAGGAAGGCCCCAAAAAAAGACCGCAATTAGTCAGCTCCTCCCCATGCCTTATATATTGTAAGCATCATCCCAACCATCCTTGGAGAGATAAATCCAAAGCCTCGCTCAAGGCCAGCTGTTTGCACCCTCTTCTGCTCTAGCCAGACAACCTTACTAGTGTACAACCCCTTATAATCTTCCCTTTTAGGTCACCCTTGCTTAGAAAAAAAGTAAGGAAGGAAAGGAAAGACTAAAGATGAACAAAAAAATAAGAAAAAACAAAAAGAGAAGCTACAAAAATATTTATATAGAAAAATATTTATAACAAAAACTGGAGAAGAGCAGTCTAAAATAAATTAAACCATGTTAAGCCCAGGAATATATGAGAAAGATTCTACAAAAAGATCTTCATAGATAAACTAAAATACAAAATTAACTTTATTTTCATATAGGTTCAAAGAGACGTTTCACAGTGATGTATCCTAGTGATCATTTATGACTTGAGGGCTACCTGAGAAAACTCAAGATGAAAAGTGTTGTATTTGCAGTAAAAGTGCCAAAAAGTAGAATATTTTTTATGGTCTCTACAAGGGAGACCTTGATGCACGGAAATTTGAGAATAAATTAATAATAAATATGCAATGTAACCCAAACAATAATGCAACTTTAATGAAGATAATTTATCTTTAAAACATTTTTTAAACTCTCAATTCCTTTTACATATAATGTAAGTATATGTATCGTTCAAGTAATATATGGCTCTAATGGAGTCCTAAATATCGATCCCATAGGGAAGCTGAAAATATATAAAAGCTAGCTCTTTATATTCTATTCTTAAATTAAAATAAAAATAAAAATAAAGTATAATATGAAGTTTGAAGTTAAACTACTCAAGTGAAATGCAACTAAATATGCGGATATACGACTATAACAGTTAAGTTAAACTAGATGCTAAACTTTCAAAAGTAAAATTACTGAAATAAAACAAAGATTTTTGTTGATAAAAAGTTCAAGAGAAAACACCCTTCCCCTTTATAATGAAAATATGACTTGTGAAGAAATTAAAATCATTTGAAGAATATATTTAAAAACTATTTTGTGTCAAATAGGAGCAATCCTATTCTCAACCCTCTTCCGAGCGCTATAAAAAACATTGACTAATCCAGAGTTTGGTCCCTAATTCTGTGGTTAGGCTGGGAGGATGTCGGCTGTCACTCTAGAGCTCCCACTACTCCCTCACCTGAGGGCTAACATGCTCGCATTAGTTTCCAATCAACTAAACCAAATTGGAAATTATAATCTGTCACCTTAAAATCTTCCAATTCTACATCCAACGAAGTATATTTCCCTATTTATTTGCACCCAATCCCATGGATGACATTCTCCCCCATGAAATCAAATGTTATTCTCCCTTTATTGTAGAAATCTTATCCCCTTTTTAGAACATATATTTCTCAACACATTTTAATAATTTAATTGGCCATATCGAAAAGTAAATGGAGACCAGAGTTCAAATCATCCCAAATTATTGACATTTAAAACCGTAGAAAACAAAATCAATTCTTCACAAAACCATTTCTTCAAAGTAGGGAGAAGGATAAAAAAGATTGCTCATAATTCATGAGAAGGATATGTTAAAACACAGACTTCATATATAAAAACAAATTTACAAACAAAAGAATTAAAAAATACAACTTATCTCACAATCCTTCTCAAGCAAATCCCTAGAAGTTCTCTCCAAACCTTTCTCTCTTTGCAAGCACTCTCAATTCTCTCTTAGAAGTGTAATGAAGAAGAAATCTCTCACTTTCCCTCTTCTCTTACAACCCTAGAAGACAATCTCCAAGCCCTTGACTTTCTTTCTCTATCTCTCCCTTTTGGTTCTCATGCCACCTCTCTTTTTTCGCCCCCTAGAAGTTCTTCTCCAATTCCATTTTATTTTGGGCTGCCACCTCTGAAAAGAGTTTCCATTTCCATCCA
Source organism: Phalaenopsis aphrodite (assembly GCA_003013225.1). NCBI lineage: Eukaryota > Viridiplantae > Streptophyta > Magnoliopsida > Asparagales > Orchidaceae > Phalaenopsis > Phalaenopsis aphrodite. Next base: position 85,633 of record NEWO01000042.1, on the reverse strand, counting down.
AAATTTAAAAGTCAAACCTTTGAATTTGAAATATTTGCCTCTTTGATCCAAGAGTCAAATCCCATCAAATTAAAACCTTCAAAAGTGTCTAAATGCATTGAATCACTCCATGGGGTGTTTAGAACAAATGTCCCTTTGAAAATTTGCATAAAATTTGTCTCCAACCGCCTTAATTTGAAAAAGTCACATCTGGCACATCATGCGCCAGCGCTCTGGATTTTGGTGCATCATGCACCAAACCTCAAAATTGGTTGTTTTTGCTCCAAATTTTGCTCCTTTTGTCATTTTTACTCCAAATGCCTAAAAATGGTATACCTGCAACAAAAACATAAAAATAGCTTTCTTTAAAATGTAATATAACAAAAATAGACAAAAAAAATGGTACTTAAAACGTTATATTATTTTTGTGTATCAAAATCCCCCAAACTTAAATGTTACTTGTCTTCAAGTGACACTTTTATTACATAAAAGCATATGACTTCAGGATAGAGATTAACTTATCACTTCTATACTTTAGTTCAATAAATAGAATAACAAAAAATAAGAAAAACCTTTAATAACTTAGGTTCAAACTCCAAGTCTAGGAATATCTAGTAATCAAATTTAAGATTTCTGAATCTATATTCATTTCAAAAAGAATTGCAATTTGTCATGCTGAGGACATTTAGAGCATTCATATGAAAAAGAACTTCATGAAAAATTTACTAGGAATGTTATTAATACTTCAATATAAGTTTAGAAAGTGTAATAAAGCTCCCTCCTTAAGTTGATTCAAGTGAAGCCAATTTTTGATTAGACATCTCCTCAAGCTTCTCCACACCAATTTTTTTTTCTTTTCTTTTTCTTTTCTTTTTTTCTTTTAGGATCTTTTTAATCTTTTTTTTTCTCTTTTCTTTTTCAGGTGAGGATTATTATATTTGGATAGCCTTTAATAGTTTTGAACTTCACTATCCTCTTCTTAAAGTCAAAACTTCACTCCTCTCCTTACTTAATAAGGTCATACTAGTTTATGATTTTTCATAAAATCTCATTCATTTCTTCTTACATGAAACTCTAAAATTCTTAACACTTCAAAAATATAATTTTCCTTTACTTAAAATAGAAAACATAGTCTTATCTTATCATACCAAATATCTTTAACTTTAGAATTGACATTCATTATTAAAAACTTTTTACCTAAATTTACTATAATATTTATAAACAAAAGTATAGGCATTTAAAGTTAAATCTTAATATCCAATGTCATATTAAATTAATTTTGAAAAATATAGTTACTTAAAAAAAATAAAATTTAGTTTTCTCAATTTCAAAAGAAATTTTTCTTTCCCCCCAAACTTAAATTTTTAAATGATTTTAAAATATTTTAGTACAAAATTTTAGTTGGTGAAAGAAAACAGTAAATGCATGAAAATAAAAACTAACCTATAGAGGATTTCTAAACCTGAAATTGTTTCTGTATACTGTAGGTACTAACTGTAAAACTACATATAGGCTTTAAAGCATTAAACAAAACATAATATATTATAAAGAATTTACTGGGAATTAAAAAAGAAATACTAAAATTGAAAAACAAAAACTGAAAATACTACACATTCAACAAGCTCAAACTGAAAATACTAAAACTAAAACTAAAAACTAAAAAGTCTACTATTACTATTACAAATTCCAAGTCTACAACACAACATAAAAATCTTAAATCCAACAAATCTCAAATAAAAGTGCAACACAATACAAACAAATATATAAACAACACATAATATCAAATCAAACTTAAACTAAACAATCAGTCCTTATCTCCTTCCTCACCATCATCATCATCATCATCCTTCTTCTTCTCTTGCTTCTTTGTCTTCATCACGAATGGGAGCATTGGGAAAAAATCTGGGGCAAGCAGGAAAGTTCACATTAGGTTCACCCATGAAGTGTCTAACCATAGCATTTTGAAAATCTATATCATGTTGAACTCTCCTCTGCTGATATTCATCATTATATACATTCTTTGCTTCTATCTCTCTCAACTGAGTTTGTATATTAATGATATCATATTGTTGAGTCATGAGCTGGTCCATAATACCTTCCAACGATGCAGAACTATAAGTAGATACCCCTGCAGCAGATGTAGAGGGCATATCCCTTCTTCCACTTTTAGAATCAACAAACGATTCTACTCTTTGAATCATGTGTCTCCCAATCAAATTCTGAGGCTGTAATCTCTCATCATTTCTATAGGATTCAACTTCTGATTGTTCACATAAAGTGAAAATCAGGGCCGAATATCCCAAGCCTCCAGCAGTAGCACTACCAGCAATACTCCAAGTGTGATGAACTATAAGCACACCAACGTCTACTGCCTTCATGTTCTGAATGCAATAGTTCAACACAGCTTGATCTTTTGTAACATCAACAAGATGATTTGTTGGTAAGAGGCTGGCAAAGATGAAGTGATGTCATACTTTGGATTGAATCTTCAACATAGAAGCGAAGAAGTTAACTATTTTGTTATTCTTTATCTTCCACTCCCCTCTTCCATCAGTCAAAAAGGAAATGACTTCTTCCAGTGATGAATCAGTCATAATAAAAGCGGCATATTCATCATGGAAGACATTCCTTAGCCCATATAACACATTAATCCTTTCGGAGGTAAACTCAACTTACATACCTATTACCAAAATATGACTCCCGCAGTGAAACTTATGTTGGCGTAGAACTCTTGAACCATCGGGACGATCGCTACAGTAGTGAAGTAGCAAAATCGCTCCCAAGTTTTTGCAAGAATTAAACTTTCAACCTCGCCTCCCGGGTTTGCAAACGCCCTTTCCTGAATCAATCTCCAGGTCTCAATTTGTGTATTGTAATAGTGTTGGGCCTTGAAATTAACAAACTTTCGAGCATCAAATTCGCCTGACGTTCTTCCTCTTTTTTTGCGGGGAGCCATCAGAGATTCTACGAAATCGAAATAAATTCCAAATAAATAAATAAATTGCAAATCTAACTCCCCGAGCAAGATTATTTGGTAAGAAACTTTTCACCATGAGTTTTCTTCAAGCATTTTCATCAAAAATCCCATTTTTTTGATCTCCCAAAATCCATGGTGAAAATAAAAAATTTCTAAGTTAAAGTGAAGCTCTTACCAAGAGAAGATAAAATCTATGATTTTTTGTCTCGAAATCCTTCTCTTTATCCCGCAATGTGATGTCCTAGACTAAAGGTTGGAGGTGGAAGACGACTAAGCGACAAAAAAGGAGGTTTTTCGTGCGATTTCACGGTTTCTTAGGCAATCTGACGTGTTCAGACCTTTGGCGCACCATGCACCAAATCTGGCATCATGTGTCAAGGCTCTGTAAGTTGGCGCATCCTGCGCCAATCTGGTGCATCGTGCACTAGAGCATATTTTTGTCAGATCTTAGTTTTTGTGGAAATCTGCTTTGTACCGCTTTAGGTCAACCTCTATTTGACTCAAATAAATCTTTCTAAGCATAATTAAACATCAAACTAACAATAAATTTTCACAAACAACACAAAATTCATATTTATATACAAAATCCACGTTATTACAAACTAATATTTTTCAAGCCAACACATAACAAATTCAGTGTTATTAAGCAAACAAACGTCCTAACACTGAAATCTAAACATCAAACTTCAAAGCAATAAACATAGATAGTGCAACAATAGAAAGTAAAGGTAATCCAACATAACAAACTAAAATAAACAATACTAGACAAAACGTTCAGTGCTTAACACAACTTCAAACATCTTCTTCACTCTCGTCCTCCTAGATATCTCCTATGGACTGGTAGTGCACATACAGAATGTAGAAGGGCATAAATGAAAATTCATCAGTTGAATTTTCCTCCTCAATCCACGCATGCTTCTTGAACATACGTACCAAACCATCTTCAATGCGATTTGTATGTTCAGAATGTTCCTTGAGTCTCCAATCCAGGTGATCCAGCATTTCAGAAATATTCTCAATTGCATGCATAAGATTATGCACCTCTTTCTCTATCTTCTTGATTCTCTTTGAAAGTGCACTCGAGTTGTAGTAGGGCTGAAAAGATGATGAATTATGGGATCCTTGATCTAGTGATACATTCATATCATTTTCATCTCCTATTCCAATGCAGTTGCAGTAGACTTCAGGATCCATCGGCTTTCAAGGCAGTAGTACTTTTTCCCAACATTCATAAGGTACTTGCAATTGACTGCAGAGTTGGAAAATAGTAGATGGATGTCCCAATCCACTTGCAAATTCATTCATGATCAAAACCAAAACTTATTTTACAATTATGGCTCCAATATTAACAGGTTTTTCAGTTTGAATACAATGGTTCAGGATAACTCTCTCCTTAGTAACCTTACTAATTTTCATAGGCAGTAATTTCAAGGAAATAAAGAAATGTCATGCCTTTGAAGTAGGATTTAACATTGATGAAGAAAAACTCACATTCCCATCATCTCGGGCTTCCCAATTAGCATCTTCATTCGTAAGGTAACAGTAGAGTTCATCCATGTTGTCTCTTATAGGGGTAAAATTTGCATAATGGCAGGCAGTCACGTTCTCGATCATAAACATTTTGTTGATTCTCGAAGGAGTGAACTGCATAAACCCGCCTCACACGTAGATCATTCTTTGGTTGATTCCATGAAGATTTGCATAGAATTCTTTCACCACGGGGACGAAAACAACAGTAGTAGTGTAGCAAAGCACTTCCCAATGCATCTGCGCAATAACTTCTTCGACTTGAGTATTCGTTGTGTTGAATCCTTGATTCACAAATCTCATCTCTTTGATAAACCTCTTCTTCAATATAACTCAATCATGCAACTTTTGTGCGTCGAAACTGATGAAATTTCTTCGGTTGAAAATTTCAAATCTAGCGGAGTTTCTAGAGCAGAAACCATGGGAATTGAAAAGTGGTGACTCTTTTCTCGTTTTACCCCGTAAAATATGCCTTAGAGTCAGTTTTTATGATTTATTTGAAGGTGTCCCCACCCAAAACCACCAAAAATAGCAATTTGAAACATTTAAGTCATTTTTGTCTCAGCGGCGCATCATGCGCCAGCTCTCTAAAATTCGACGCATCATGCGCTAGTTCCAAGATTTTGGTCATTTCGATTTTGATCAAATAAATTCTCAGTCTTTTCACAACATTAGGCAAACCAAAATATTTCTAAACATTTTTCTCAAATACACGGATTACATAAAGACATAAACATAAAACATACATATAAGATTTTAAACAAAAACTCAAAAATTAAAATAAACAACGAAATATATGGGTTGTCTCCCATAAAGCGTTTGGTTTAATGTCGTCAGCCTGACATTCCCAGTCTCATTCTGGATGATCCAACATGATAGTCTCTTTCACATTTGGTCTTCGACCTTCAAAATAAATTTTTGTCTATTCACTTTAAATATTCTTCTAGTTTTTGGATCTTCAATATTGACTTCTCCATAAGGATAAACTTTTATAACTCTAAATGTCCCTTTCCACATAGACTTCAATTTTCCAAGAATAATTTTTATATTGTATTATATAATAAAACTTCTTGTCCATGTTCAAATTCTGATTTTACAATCTTCCGATCATGTCATTCTTTCATTTTTTTCTTATAAAACATCACATTATTGTAAGATTCATTCCTAATTTCCTTAAGCTCATTCAATTGCAATAATCTTTTCTCACCAACTTCTTTCAAATTGAAATTAAATCCTTTTATTGCCCAATAAGTTTTATGTCTCAATTCAACTGGCAAGTGACAAGTCTTCCCAAAAATTAATCTATATGGGGACACTCCTATAGGTGTCTTATAACCTGTCCTGTATGCCCATAATGTAGTATTTAATCTAATAGACCAATCCATTTTGTTAGAATTAATACTCTTCTCCAAAATTCTCTTAATTTCATGATTAAATGCTTGTGCTAAACCACTAGTCTGGGGATGATAAACAGTTGCAATTTTATGTATTATATTATATTTTTCCACCAATCTTGTAATTGTTGCATTTCTAAAATGAGATCCTCCATCAGTAATGATTACTCTTGGCATTTCATATCTTATAAAAATATTTTTAATTAAAATTTTTGAAACGCTCAGAGCATCACATTTAGGTAAAGTGATTGATTCTATTCATTTTAAAACATAATCCACCGCAATATAT
>NEWO01000042.1:15266-79189 GCA_003013225.1 Phalaenopsis aphrodite | reverse complement strand
ATATATATATATATATATGTATATATATATATATATGTATATATATAAACATCTCTAAATAGAGTAGGCCAATAAAATTCATATTGTAAAATTTTTCGAGCAGTTTTATCATTCCCAAAATGTCCTCCAAATTCAGAATCATGATATTTTTGAATAATCTCCTGAATTTTTTTATAAGGTACACATTGTCTTATAACTAATCTTTGCTTTTTTTATACAAATGAGGAACATCCCAAAAATAAGATTTTGCATCATAAATGAATTTCTTTTCCTGTTTTTTTTTCAGTCCATATGGTAAAATGCCACTAACGATATAATTCACAATATCAGCATACCAAGATATTTCTCATCCTTTTACAGCATAAAGTTGTTCATCAAGAAAAGTACATTTAATATGTCTCTCCAAATCAAGTATTTCTTCTTTTCTAATCTTGATAAATGATCAACTATTTGATTATCAGTCTCTTTCCTATCGACTATTACAAAATCAAACTCTTGCATCAGAAGTGTCCATCTAATTAATCTTGGTTTTGCATCCTTTTTATTGCATAAAATATTTAATAGAAAAAAGGTCAATATGCACAGTACATTTAGTTCCAATCAAATATGATCTAAACTTATTAAAAGCATATACAACGGCTAATAACTCTCTTTCAGTGGTGGTATAGTTAATCTGAACATCATTAAGAGTCTTACTAGCATAATATATGACCTTGAAAATCTTATCATATTTCTGCCCTAAAACAACTTCAATTGTACAATCACTAGCATCACACATTAATTCAAAAAGTTACTTCCAGTCCGGTGAAACAATTATAGGAGTGGTGATCAATGTTTCCTTTAAAGTTTTAAAAGCTTTAAGGCAATCTTGATTAAAGTCAAACTTTGCATCTTTTTCTAGAAGTTGGCATAGAAGATTACTAATTTTTGAAAAATCTTTGATATATTGCCTGTAGAATCCAGTATATCCTAAAAAGCTCCTAACTCCTCTTACAGTAGTAGGTGGAGGTAGGTTTGATATAACCTGAATTTTTGTAGGAACTACTTCCATGTCATTTTCTAAAATTTTATGTCCAAGAACAATTCCTTCTGCAACCAAAAATTGACATTTCTCCCAGTTCAAAACAAGATTAGTCTTTTCACAATAATTCAGAACTTTCTTTAATTGATTTAGACATATTTTAATGAAAGTTCCTAATACAGAAAAATGGTCGATAAAGACTTCAATCCATTTTTCAATCAAATCACTGAAAATTGACATCATACATCTTTGAAATGTTGCATATGCATTACATAATCCAAAAGGCATTCACAAAAAAGCAAAAGTTCCATAAGGACTAGTAAATATTTTTTTCTCTTAATGCTCAGGGGCAATAGGTATTTGGTGATAACTGGTATATCCATCTAGAAAATAAAAATATTGTACCCAGTCAATCTATCCAACATCTGGTCCAAAAAGGGTAAAGGAAAATGATCCTTTCGGGCGGCAGAATTTAATTTTTTTATAATCTATGTAGATTTGTCATCCAGTGACTTGTCTTGTTGATATTAATTCATTATGCTCATTTATCACTATAGTTACACCTCCTTTCTTTAGAACACGGTGAATTAGCTCACTCAAGCACTGTAAAAAATAGGACATATTATTCTCGCATCTAACCATATTAGAATTTCTTTCTTAACCACTTCTTCCATCACAGGATTCAATCTCCTTTGAGGATCAGTTATTGGTTTTTGTTGATCTTCCAATAAAATTCTATGCATTCAGATTGAAGGGTTGATTCCTTTAATATCAGCTAATGTCCATCCAAAGGCTTTCTTATATCTTTTCAAAGTTTCTAACAATTGTTGTTCTTGCGCATCAGTTAGTTCTATGGATACTATGACAGGTAGTGTAGACGAATCTCCTAAAAATGCATACTTCAAATGTGTAGGAAGTGTTTTCAATTCTAGTTCAGGGGGTTTCTTAATATATGAAATCAAATTGTTGTCATTTTTGCAGGATCTAACATTTTAAATTTTTCCTGAATATATTTCAGTTCTTACGTACTCACTTCTATAGACTCATCTTGGATTTTATCCTCATCTTGATATTCCATATATTTCTTTTCAAATTAACTTTCATATGTTTTTTTTGAAATAATCATGACTTAAATACTCATTAATATCCATTCAGAAGCATTCAATCTCTTGTTCTTTTGCAGGGTATCTCATTGATTTTGTAATATTAAATGTAACCTCTTGATCACTAACTCTTATAGTTAGTTCTTCTTTCTGCACATCTATCAAAGCTCTTCTAGTAGCTAGGAATGGTCTTCCTAAAATAATAGAAATTTCTTTATCTTCCTCCATATCTAATACAATAAAGTCCACAGGAAAGATAAATTTATCAACCTTTACTAAAATATCTTCTATAACTCCTTTAGGATAGGTAATCAAACGATCAGCTAACTGAAGAGTTACAGTTGTAGGTGAAATATCTCTTAAGCTCAAACTTCTAAAAATTGATAATGACATAATATTAATAGTAGATCCTAAATCACATGAAGCTTTTCCAAAAAATCGTTCACCAATAGCACAAGGAATTGTAAGACTTCCAGGATCTTTAAATTTTTTAGGAAGCTTCTTCTGAATTATAGCGCTATACTCTTCACTGAGTGTAACAATCTCATTATCTTCAAACTTCCTTTTCTTATTAAGTATATCCTTCACGAACTTCACATAGCTTGACATTTTTTCCAAAGCTTCAACAAATAGAATGTTTATCTTCAATTTCCTCAAAATTTCAAAAATTGATTATCTCTATACTTCTGGTTCAATCTTTGAGGAAATGGAGGTGGTGGTCTTTCTACAGTGATTTTCATTGGTTTAATACGACTTTCTAACTCACAATGAAAATCTTCACTAGAATTTTCATTTTCTACCCCATCTTTTTCAATTTCAACTTCTCATTGTACTCTTTCTTCTAATTTTTTTCCACTTATCAGTTAAATATCTTTAATTTGCTCGTTGTTTTGATCTTTAAGATGTACTTCAACATTACTAGGCAATGTTCCTGGAGGTATATTGCTAAGTGCAGTAGTAATACATCCCAATTGATTTTCCATGTTTCTCATTGTAGCTCCTTGAATTTGCAATTGACTTCCCATTTGCAATATCAATTTTTCCATTGATAACTTTTTTCTCCTTACTTTGCAAATTATTAAATCCTGGGGTGTAATAAGGTTTATAAGCTTGATTTCTTTATTGTTGGAGCTTCCCACTAAGTTCGCAACATTGTTTCCCCATTGTGGATTTGCAGCATTCGAGTTATTGTTACTCTAACTAAAGTTTGGGTGATTCTTCCAACCAAGATTATAATAATTGACATAAGGATTGTTAGAAAGATTGTTTTTTCATTTAAAGTCTCATAAGAAGATTGAGATTATATCATTTGTTCAAATGAGTTCTCCTCAAACACAGGTAATGTTTGAGAATAATTCATTCCTTATTGATCTATCTTCTTCGATATAGCGGCTATTTGAGCAGCTAATATAGATATTGCATTGAAATCATGAATAATAGCTACTCTTTTTTTTAATTACCCTTTCTGAGAGCCATTGAAAATTATTAGTAGCCATCTTTTTAATTAATGAATATGCTTCATCGAATGGTTTTGACATTAATGATCCACCAGCAGTGTCAATGTTGGCATCAATTTTTGATGTCGCATGTGTAGGATGTCCACCTGAGTGTATTGGGGTCATACTTCATGCATTTGTTGTTTCTCATAGCTCGAGACATCCGCTTGAGACCTACTGACATGTGTTGAGGGGCACATAGTCGGGGTTGTTTTGCTAGACTTTGGATTTTGCTTAAGCGAAGGCGGGTCAGCATTTTATTCATCAAACGACTCTGATCGGGTCAACAAATATTACATGTCGTGTTACGCATAAAATTGACTCAAATTGGTTTGATCATCAGGGAAGCTTTTTCAGATGACCCCGAACAACGAAACGGACCGCACAAGTGCTTTCGGAATCTTGATTTCAACCTAGGGGACGTTCATTTTTCTACGGTATCATGAGCGGGTCAAAAATATACGAATTATCATTTTATATCCAATCGTCAAAAAAGTTATTCAGATGACCCCATATGACAAAACAGACCAAACCAGTGCGTCCAAAAAGTCGATTTCGCCTAAGAAGGATATTCATTTTGCTGCGAGAAGGTGTTCGGAGAAAAAATGAGCGGAGGCTTTAAATAATAATAATAATAATTATATTATTATTATTATTATTATCAAAATAAAAGATATACATTATTTTTTTTTAATTTACGCATGGAACACATGTTCCTCTCCCTTATTATAGCGGAGGCTTTACTCACGTGCATGTTATACAGGAAAAAGATCACATGCGCCTCTCCCCTATCTTCCTATCACATCACGCCTTTTAAAAAAAATAAAATAAAATAGAGGAGAATAAAAAAAGAAATAAAAACTATCCTATTTTATCTTACCCCACGTGCCTTATCTCCCTCTCCATCTCTAGCTCGATCTCATGAGAAACAGGCCCGAAAGCTCGTTACACCTCCTCCCTTTGGTCGGAAGCTCGCCGCCGATCCCTCCTCGCCTGCCAATGGAGCCGCCGCCGAGGTCTTCCTCTTTTTCCTCGCGGCGGTAAGCCTGAATCGTTGCTCCTTCCTCGCTACCTTCCTCTCCTCCTTTCTCTTGGTCAATCACATGGTAAACCTCCCAATCTCGCCTGGTACGCCCTGCCGACACCCTTCCTCCCTGAAGAACTCATCACAGCCGACCTTCTTCCCCCCACCAAGCCTCCTACCAAAGAGAGAGAGAGAGAGAGAGAGAGCATGGAGTATCTCCCACTTTGGTCGCACCTCCTTCAGTCCTTGACAACGACTTTTTGTCGGCCTGTCCCAACGCCGGTGTCCAGATCCCACCGGATTTAGTCCCTCTCCTTCGTGTGAGATCTGAGGCATGCCGCCCCTTTGCCTCTTTGGCTAGTGGCCTTGCCACACCTTGCTACCACCGACGGCCTCGCCTACTTCCTTCCCCTGGCAGCCAATAACTTGAGCCTCCGATGACCTCGCTGTCTCTCCCTTGCTAGAGCTTCGATCGTTAGCAAGGAGATGTCGTCGTGACATTTACGAGCCCCGTCCGAACCTTCTCATTAAGGTATACATTTCGGTCAATTTTTCATATGATTCAATGTTTATTTTCAAATATTTTGCATACCTCACCGATTCTTGTCTCTCTTGCCCTCAATCCTATGCCTATTCTTCCTTCATTGCAAATCACATCGGTGCATGGACCAGACGTCGATGGCTTGGAGCACGCAAATAGAACGTGTGGTTTTGTAGACAGTGGTGAGATTTTCTAACTTTTAGCTGGCCCTAGGTTGTAATGGTGTCTAGGCGTGTGGGTTCGATTGCTCACACGGGGTGCGTGCGCCGGTGTGGGTCGGCGCAACGACGTGCCTGTGTGATGGATCGTCGGATTTTCTAGAGTTTGCTATTAGATTAGTATTTCCAGTGCGTAGCCAACACCCTTTCTAGAGCTGAGTGTCTCCCCTTTATTGTGAGCTTTAGATATTTATCCCGCCGGGATGGAATCCCAGTTTCCCACAGTTTTAGAGCTCCTAATTTCCCTTAGAGGGATTAGTTAAGTTCGATCTTAGACGATGGGAAAAGCTTTGTAGCTAGTCCTCACTACGAACGGTGGAGGGTTTCCCCTATGAGAAATTGGAGGGGGAAACCCTCCACATTGCCACACCAAAGCTGGAGGCGGCGATGCCATAAATCCAAGTGTGTCAGCCCTAGGTATCTATGCGAGGTCGTTAGGACGAGTTCGACGTGTCGTCGAGCGGTTGAGTTTCATTGCATGTTCATGAACAATTTGATGCATTTTGGTGTGTTGATCATATTGCATGTCACATGCACGATCACTTAATCACTTTGGTTTGATCGGCCACTCCGACCGACCGACCACTTTGGTTCTATTGGCCGCCCCGACCCGGTTAACCTGCCACTTTGGCATACTCGCCTTCACTACTTTGGTGCACTTATCATATGTTTGTTGCATATTCTACATGTTTGCATGTGTGCTCCGTGAGCGCCTCTCGGGTAAGGTATAATTCCTCTTTATATGCATCTTTTTACTCGATGCAAACTCACCTGTAGCTAGTGTCTGCTAGTTGCATGGCACCCCGGGTCCCCAGGCAGGTGTAATTTCTCTTTATAGGTAACCTTTTTTACCAGTACATCTTGTTTGTATGTGTCATGTTGCATGTAACATCCTTACATTCATTTGTATGGTGTGTCTTCGCCCTTTGGGCGCCCGTTGTGATTGCCCTGTACTTCAGTCGAGTAGTCACAATGTGGGCTTTCTACATGATTTTCTTTTTTCCCATTCCTATACGACTTGTCCTACTCGTTAGGAGAGTGACCCTGTGTTGGTCGCAATGCCTTAACAAGCATTGCTTATTAAGTTGATCCTAGTGAGCAATGTGAGTTAATTCATCGGGATTGACATGAGTATGACTGTACTAAAGATATAATAGATATAACTTGTGTCACTGCTCTTCGTGACACCCTTTAGATCCTTCGAATCTTTAGGATGGAGCTGGTATGATGACCTCGTCAAAGTCATACTATACCTAGACTTACCCCGCACTTAGATACTAGGTTGATGCACTTTTTTGTTAGATGGTGTTCTAGGCTAGGATTTAGGGTGCTAGATAGTCTTTTTGATGTCTGGCTATTGTTCACTAATGGATTGGTTTCCCTAGTCAGACATCTTTCTTTTGCATTGTGTTTATGGTGTGACTGCTTGCTGCATATGTGTGGTAATATGTTAGGGTATTTTTTTACAGGGAGTCATGCCTATTTATGCACAGACACAGATACCGCTATGGGGGAGCATGTGATGATTTCTGACTCTTTTGCTTGTAGGTGCTACTTAGCTCCCTCACTTTTAAGACATGGCTCATTATACGTCATATGCATATGAGTTTTCATGCTAACACTTGTTTTTATGCAGAATTGAGTCTTTTTCTTTTCCTATGTACTTTTAGAGTCTAAGAGAGTCCTGTAGCAGAAATAAAATACGGACACGGGTTCCAAGACGTTTAGCGCGGGAACCACGTGGAGAGGATCAGGAGCAGATGCTCGTATCTCTTATCTTAATTTTGTATTTTATATTGATGTATATAATTAGAACCAGACAAGTATATGCAGAGTCAAGACCGCCTTTTTCTTTTTTGGGATATGTTGCCGACCCAGTGGCGCTAGTCTTTTATTATTTTATTTGGCTTGTTTTGTCTTTTGCATCATGTTGCATGTCTGCACTTGCATTTGTTTTCCTTGTTTTTTTCTGTAGTTTATTTGAGATTTCATGATGCAACATAGGCTTTTTTAAGACTTAAATTCCTAATGTTCTACAAAATTTTAAATAAAACATTCAAGATAATTAAAATTTAGGATTAAAATATTTAAGATTTAAAAATTACAATTTTACTTTCCTACATATATTAATAGAGCCTCCACAATACTTATGACTACTCTAGATAACTACATTCATATTTACATGTCCCGAAGAGGAGTTCCCGTACTTCTCCAACCTAATTTGCCCAACATACCTTTATATAGGTGGTTGTCTAGTGTGTCTAGGGTGTTAGAAGGCTCCCTGCCCCAGACAGGGTGTAGGTCCTTTTGTTTGGAGCATTTCTAGCTTTGTAGTTGAACTTCCCTTTCTTTTCTTTCCTGAGGCATCCTTGCCACTTCGGCGGGCATAAGTCCCACATCTTGGAGCTTTAGCTTGTAGTTATAAGATAGATTTGCCTTCCTTTGACCTTAGGGCTACCTAGGTTCCCATGGAAGATGCAATCCACATATTGCTGACCAGGAATCTCAAGACATGTTGGGTCGACTACCTTCATGACCAGGTTGACTTAGGGTCCTTGTAGTTGTGGATGACGGGTCTGCGATACCCCAACTTAGTTACATTTACCTTTTAGGACCACTCTATCTTCCTTTTGTTGAGCCCCTTTGAGCCTTGTCGCTATTTTGCCTTCATCGATATCATTTTGATGACCTGATGTCGATGAACTGCCTCCATTTAAGATACGACGATTTTTCCTTTGCCTTTATGGTCCAGACATTCTTTGAAGTGTTAAGATATCCCCGTTAAGATGATTAAGGTTATTCCGTGGGCTTCGTGTGCTGATTAGTCGCTACCCATTTGGGATGTGAGAGACTCACTCTCTGCTCAATGGCTTAGCATGACCTTTCAAGCATCAGGACTGTTCCCACATGGAATAACCTTCCTTTGATTACCTATACTCCAGGTTTATGATAATATGAAGCAAAACTCCTTTTATCGAGAGTATTCTTGGGTATCCCCCAAGATGTAATTAACCAGTTGAAACACGTTCCTCTGGGAGTGCTCTTGACCCCAAAACTGGTACATACACGTGACTTTCTGGTTATAGATAGTCTACGTAGATACTTCTTTCACGGATATTAGTTTAAGGTGCCTCTATACGATCTTGTTTGGGCGGGCATTCTTGACCTATCCTTGCGAGGTTTATCACACGTAAACTCTCCACGTTTTATTTTTTTTCTTGTTTGTCACTTTCTTGTATATCCCTTTTTATTTGGTTCCTCTCCTCTCGGAAGGGAGATTTATTTGAATAGGGGAAGTATACGGCGATCGACAAGTTGGCGACTCCTTTTAAAATAAAAGAGAGAAAAACTAACGGAAACAGATCCATTATAAAAAGTTTAAATTATTAACAAATCTGGCAAAGCATGGTGTGGACACTTCCTAAGGAGATCTTTAATTCTTTCCCAGGCTTCATAAATTGATTCCGCTTCAAACTGACAAAAATGTGTAATATCATTTCTAAGCTTAGCAGTTTTTTAAGGAGGGAAATATTTAGATAAAAATTTTTGTGATAAATCTCCTCAAGTTTTGATAGAACCGGGTGCTACCAAGTTTAACAACATCTTATCTTTATCCCTTAGTGAAAAAAGAAAAAGTCTAAGTCTGACAACATCATTCGACATTCCATCATATTTATATGTAGCACACAATTCTAGAAAACTAGTAAGGTGTAAATTGGGATCTTCAGTTGGTGTTCCCCCAAACTAATTATTTTGTACCATTTGGATAATAACAAGTTTAAGCTCAAATGAATTGGCAGCTACAACAGGGTTTTGCATACTAAAATGAATTTAATCTTCTATAGGATTAACATAATCCCTTAAAGGTCTCTCATGATGTTTATTTTTATTTCCGTCATTACTTGAGTTGAAAGCCATTTTGCTAGAATGTTTTTTCTCTTTTTGTTATTTTTGAATTTTTCTAATAGTTCTTTTTAATTCAGAATCATAATGTACTAAGTTTTTAGATCTTAAACTACACATAAACAAAATAAAACAAGTAATTAAAATCAAGCAACACACTTAAACAAGAAAATGTTCAAACTAAACTACAAATACTCTTTTTTTATATTTTTAAAATAAAATAAAATAAATAATAATTTCCGTTACTTCCCCTACAACGATGCCAAACACTTGATGCACGAAAAATTATGATTAAATTAATAATAAAAATGAAATGCACGGAAAATTTATCTTTAAAACATCTTTTAAACTCCCAATTCCCTTTTACATATAACACAATTATATGTATCGTTCAAGTAATACATGGCTATAATGGAGTCATAGATATTGATCCCACAGGGAAGCTGGAAATATATATGCTAGTTGTTTATACTCTATTCTTAAATTAAAATAAAAACAAAGTAAAGTATGAAGTTTGAAGTTAAACTACCAAGTGAAATGCTACTAAATATGCAGATATACGACTACAACAGTTAAATTAAACTAGATGCTAAACTTTCAAAAGTAAAATTTTATGAAATAAAATGAAGGTTTTTGTTGACGAAAAGTTCAAGTATGAGAAAACACCCTTCCTCTTTACAATGAAAATATGGCTTGTGACGGAATTCAAACCATTTAAAGAATATATTTAAAAACTATTTTGTGTCAAATAGGAGTAATCCTATTCTCTACCCTCTTTCGAGTGTTAGAAAGAACATTGACTAATCCAGAGTTTGGTCCCTAATTCCGTGGTTAGGCTTGGAGGATGTTGGCTGTCACTCTAGAGCTCCCACTAATCTCTCACTTGAGGGCTAACATACTCGCATTAGTTTCCAATTAACTAAACCAAATTAGGGATTCTAATCTGTCATCTTAAAATCTTCCAATTCTACATCCAACAAAGTATATTTCCCTATTTATTTGCACCCAATCCCATGTATGATAAACTCTCCCATGAAATCAAATGTGATTCTTCCATTGTTGTAGAAATCATATCCCCTTTTTAGAACATATGTTTCTCAACACATTTTAACAATTCAATTGCCAGATTGAAAAGTAAATGAAGATCAAAGTTCAAATCATCACAAATTATTGACATTTAAAACCGTAGAAAACAAAATCAATTCTTCACAAAACCATTTCTTCAAAGTAGGGAGAATGATAAAGAAGACTACTCAGAATTCATGAGAAAGATACGATAAAACACGGATTTCACATATAAAAACAAGTTTACAAACAAAAGAAATGAAAATACAACTTAACTCACAATCCTTCCCAACAAATCCCTAGAAGTTATCTCCAAGCCTTTATCTCTTTACAAGCACTCTCAATTCTCTCTTAGAAGTGTAATGAAGAAGAAATCTCTCACCTTCCATCTCCTCTTATAACCCTAAAAGACAATCTCCAAGCCCTTGACTTTCTCTCTATCTCTCCCTCTTGGTTCTCACGCCACCTCTCTTTTTTCGCCCCCCCTTTAGAAGTTCTTCTCCAAATCCATTTTATTTTGGGCTGCCTCTTTTGAAAAGAGTTTCCATTTCCCTCCAAAATTCAAATGTCAAACCTTTAAATTCAAAAGATGCGCCTCTTTGATCCAAGAGTTAAATCCCTTCAAATTAAAACTTTTCAAAGTGTCTAGATGCATTGAATCACTCCATAGGGTGTTTAAAACAAGTGTCATTTTGAAAATTTGCACAAAATTAGTCTCGAACAGCCTTAATTTGAAAAAGTCACACCTGGCGCATCATGAACTGATTTGACGCATCATCTAGACATACCACTCTATGTGAATAATTTTAACTTAAATCTCTACTAGGAATGATTCTACGAGATTTGGTAATAATAGAATAACTCACATTACTCATCCAGACAACATAAAGAGCAATGCTCATTTCCCAATTATCACTACAAATTAAACTAAAAGTTATTTAAGTAATGCCACAAGGTTGTTGACTCGTTATAACTTGAACTTCAAGGTGTAACAGGGTAAAGGGCCTTGTTTAGAGGGGTAAGATCCTCCTCAGATGTATGAACTTACACACAAGCAAGGATGGACAAACATACAAAATGAATGCACCCCAGGGAATAAACCAAAAAGTTATTGACGCTAGGTCAAAACACTACAAAGGAGGGAAATCAAAGAGATGCCTACAAAATATTCAATCAAAGGGCCTTGATAACTTAACCCCAAATGCACCCTCTTAAAGTCCAAAAATTCCATGAAAATGACACAAGCAACAAATGGACACAAATGCAACTAGACACACACACACACACACACACACACACACACACACACAAATGTGTGTGTGTGTGTGTGTGTGTGTGTGTTAATGCATGTGCACATCCATCATCAATGGGAAGGTGTTACAATGTCATAAAAATAATGCTAAAGAGTGAGCTATAAAATTTGAGAAGAAAAGGAGGTGGCACCTTGACGTCGATAAGCTGCACTTAGGTGTTAGTTCCCTTGATCTCTTGAACAAGAAGTGAGTTGTGCCAACCCAATGTTGATTAAATATAATTGGTGATAATACTCAAATGCTATCCTACACACCTCACATAGGTATTCTACAAGA
The DNA here is from genome assembly GCA_003013225.1 of Phalaenopsis aphrodite. Lineage (NCBI taxonomy): Eukaryota > Viridiplantae > Streptophyta > Magnoliopsida > Asparagales > Orchidaceae > Phalaenopsis > Phalaenopsis aphrodite. The sequence continues at coordinate 67,229 of NEWO01000042.1, read as the reverse complement.
GACAAAATTAAAGAAAAGGAACTTACATTCAATCATGTTGACTACAACATGAGTGATGTTATGTTCTATCACTCAGTCGAACATGGAGAACCACAACCCATATGGAAGGGTGCAATAATAGTTCATGATAAAAATATTAAAACCCCTAATCTATAAGTCTTGGGGATCCATTTTTTTAGAACAATTGAACTAGTATGAGGATGTGGTATAAGAGAGGATCACCACCCATGTGAAGGATGTACAAACAAACTATGAAATAATAAATGAGTTCACCTGGTTCATAAAAACATAAAACTCCTATGTTTTGATGGAAATCAAACCTGAATGATGGGTTAAATGCCTAATATTTACTACATTGCTCGAGGTGGGACATTAACTACATGGACCTAAGTATGTTCAGGTTTTGCCATGTTATAGGACAATGTTATAGCCTTGAGCTAAGAAATGTGTTATCATTGCTCTCAAAATGTAGTTTCCTCACCAACTAATGGTAAAAAAGTGTCATAAGGTGGGGTGGGGTTCAAGCTAGCCCTACAGTGCTAGCCCCATACCGAAAAAGTACATATGATGAAGAGAAATTTGGAGCAACAAGCAACATTGGCACCATGACAATACTTCACATCACCTTGTCACCTCATAGAGTCGAGGTGGGTGGACCAACATCATTACAAAGGTAATGATTCAGTGTCACTCAATATGAACTGGTGTATAAACACCTATACATGACATTGAGGTGTCAGTTAAACAATAAAAGAGTACGGAACCATGAAACCCAAAGGTGGCATCGAGGCGTCACAACTAGACTAAGACCCTAAATTTAGAGGTGAAACTCAAAAATGAGGCAATAAGGAGAACAAAGAGAGATCCTAACATAAGCTTTTTCTAACAACAAACCAAATCTTATCTCCTCTAAGATAAAACCCAAGGCTCCACAAAAATGAAAATGAAAAGGGAAAGGTAATTCTCACATACCAGATGGTTTATGTAGTCCCTTGATTCAAAGTGGTTTAAGACAGCTCCACTAACACTCTAACCTTGAAGACATGAGATGCTCTAGGCATCAATCACTTGAAAGGTAAAAACGAAAGAGAGGATGGTATGAAAGTCATAGATCTCTCTCTCTCTCTCTTTCTATATCTCTTTCTCTCTCTCTCTCTCTCTCTCTCTGAGGACTAAAGGATGGTTTAAACAAACACGATTTACAAAATAATCAACCTTTGGGGCAACCTAAGGCTGACCCTTTGAAAGGAGAAAAAATGGGTCAAGTGTCATGGCTCAGCTTTTTCCACACTATGATCGATAAGCTTTGATATATTTCAACCAACACCTAAGCATTGGTTGATGGTGTTATGGCTCAGCTAATGTGGCAAGTGCCACATTAGCTTACATAATCGATTTGATAGTTAATGTGTTGACATTTGTTGGGTAGGCAGTATAGTGTAGAGCACTTAACACCTCTATTTTTTTGATATGGCAATTCCATTTCAATTATCGACCTCACTTTTGTGAGGGCTCGCCCCACCTACTTGCACATGACCTTAAATTAGGGTTTTGCTTACTTAGGCCTCACCACTGAAAACTCAAGCTTCCAATTTTTTGGTTGAGTGGGTTTAGGATTTTTGACCAGACGAAGAATCTAAATTGACCACCAAGGGTTAGACACGCCCTAGGTGAACCCAAATGACCGCCAGAGGCTAGACATGCCCCAGGTCTCCCAAATTAACCCAAAACCCTAGGGACTTGCATATGAATCCTTAAAAACACTTTTGACCACCAAATCCACCTTGGGAAAGGGGTCCACAAAAATTGATTCTTGGTCTCACTAGAGGCTTCCCTGACCCTATCAAACCTTAGAAACCTCTCCAACCCCTAATGTACCCTTTGACGCCAAAATTTGGTTGCACCTTGGGATGGTCAAAACTAATTGGGTCTACCCCAATTTTGGTCAAATCTCGGTCAATTGACCACACCCCCATTCAATTGAGCCTCACCCAACATGGCCATGAAACCATACCATGTGGGGGACCCAATTGGCAATCAATCAATTAATTAATTAACTAATTAAAGGGGTTATGACATTTCATTTGGGCCTAAAATTTGGGCTAAATCCAACCCATCAGCCTAAGCCCAAAACCTTAAAATCCATGGCCCATGGTTCATCCTTAATGGGTCACCCATGACCCAACTTACCTTGCATGACATGAGGAAAACCCATCAAGCTAAATTGGAATTTTCAAACCCTTGATTCGTGGTTTGGCCTCATCCATCATGGCACATGATGAGTGTGTGTGTGTGTGTGTGTGGGGGGGGGGGGGGTGTGGGACAAATGTCACCATACATAACACTTAACTTAGCCCCCTTGGACGAATCTCTAGTGAGTCAAGCGAGCTCATCTATGATTTGTATTATCCACATAGAACCCTTCCAATTAGCTCAAAGCCCTCCCCAATTTTTCATCTTCACCATGCTTAACACCATGATGAGCCCACCATGGAAACTCGTAAAATTGACTAACATTGCTCAAATATGAGATTTCTCTGAGACTCCTCCGAGGAGCCACCCAAGCTTCTCCAATCAAAACCAAGCCTCTCCAAGGCCTCCCATGGCTACTTAAGAAGCCAACCACGAAAGCCCTAGGCACACATTGAACTTCTTATAGAGCCTCCAAATTCACTTGCTTCGTGGTGTCAAGGAGATCGTCTCAGTCAAGCCAAATCGAGGGTACAACTCTTGGGATAAGGTATGGATCAAAATACCTAAAATTTGCCTTGATTTTGGTCTTTTGTGAAAGAAATGAATATACGATGCTCATTAAACCATATAGATGTGTTCATCTAGATTAGATGAAGCTATAAGAACAAATTGAGAGTGATTTGGTTCTTATATATATATATTATTTTTTATTTCAAACTAAAATGAGTCGGATAAAATCTAATAAAAAATTATACTAATTTATAATTCAAACTTAAATTTTTTTTTGTATTGTGAACTAACCAGCCGAACACTAGCAGTTAATGGGCTGAACGAGAGCTGGCCCTGCTCCCTCCCAATTAGGAATAGTGCCTCTTGTTCGCACTTCGCATCGCACGCGGGACGCGAGATTCCCTCCATAGCTCCTCCTCTCTGGCTGTCTCGGCAACGACGGCAAGCCGACGACAACATTTGGGAAGCATCGACGGGATCGGTGTACAAAGACCTTTGAAATTCCCAAAATTTTCACATACCTAAGGTAACCCGTAACCCTATATAGATTCAGAATTTTTTTCCCTTTTATTCTGTTCTTGAAGTGTTAAGCCATGAGTAAACTCAGTTACATGCATAAAAATTTTATTAGCTGTGTGCTAACTGATTTATCTTAGGAAGCCGTGAGCAAAATTATTTCAAAAAATTGATGAACTGTTTTAGTCTTTGGCGATTCTGGTGCCGATTATTCAATCATAACAAAAGAGTTAAATCCTTTAAATATGTCATATACTACAATAATTACAAGTTTATTCACATCTTGCCTACTGGGGATAATATTTTAGCTAACCATGGTTGTGTTTGTGAAATAGATATATTTGATAAGAAGTTGGAATTTGATTTGATTATCTTGCCCATGACTCCTCCATTTTCCATTCCAATCTCTGTGATCATGGCACAAGAAAGTCATGAGAGCGATTCTTTTGTTTTTAGAGTTTGAATAATATCTGAGAATAAATTTTATGTTTCCTCTAAGGTTGGAATATTGCATCCTCCTGTTTCAAGTGGTGCATTGGCTATGTCTTATTGAGTGCAGATGGTTGTCTTCTTTTATCCGAGAACTTCCTTCCCATCCAGTTTTGACATTTCACCTTTAGTTTTCTTCCGCTTTACTGTTGTTTATTAGCCTTCATAACTTCCGGTCTCTCTATTTCAACTATAACTCCACACCAGGTTTGATTCTTGTCACCCTTCTCTGACATCCAAGAATATTGCCAAACCTCTTAATCCATTATTAGCCCACTGCATAAAATGCAATCTACTTTGAATCATAGCTTCCTATCCTAAAACAACCCTTCACATCCATTTGCATCCATTTAGCCTTTATTAAACCACCTCTTAAATAGCTAAATCTAGTTAGCTCAAACTAACCCAAATCAAGCTAATCTTGAATCTCCCTCCACCACAATCCTCAAAAGGCCACCATTCTTTCAAATCTCCAACTAAACTAATACTCAATACTTAATTTGATCAATTTCAACAAACCTCAATAATCAAGTAATCACCTTGATGAATTTCAAGGATTGCCGAAGAATCATTTGGTTTTGATTGATTTGCTTGTTTAGCATATATTATTTTAATATTATGTAAATGATATTTAATTATAAAATTTCAATTATATATAATGATATTATATATATTTTTATGTAAAGGTTTAACAAATAGATCGTTATTTAAAAAGAATAGAAGGGTGAAAGTTGATATAGAGATCTACCAGGTGAACATGGACTTCGTCCTTCTATTTGGAGTTATGATGTTAACGATAGAGACAAAGTTCGAAGAGCGTATTTGCTTAAGGGACCACATCAACAAAAGCTCTTAGTTTTCTTCAAACTGTGATAGGTAACATTTCTCGGAGATTTACTTTGAAATGGTTTGAGGATCATCTAACTTCGTTACAGTATAATGTTCAAAAAGATGCAACATATTGCCTCTATTGTTATCTATTTAAGCCTCATGAACTGGTTGTTACAATTTAAGGAAATCGTTACTTCTTACTAATTACTAGAGTAATACAAACTCTATTTAGTATTTGAAGAGTAGAGATTCTTTTGTTAATGAAGGATTTAAAAATTGGAAGGAAAAAGAAAAACTTTTAGCTCATGTTGGACATCATAACAATGTTCATAATAAGACAAGATAAAAATGTGAAGATCTAATTAAGCCTCGAGTACATGGTGTTTTTACCTTGTTGATTAAGGATGAGAGGAATAAGAAAGAATATAGGATTATGTTGATTGCAACTGCTGATTGTGTTTACTTTCTTCTACGACAACGGTTGTCATTTCGTGGGCATGATGAGTCATCTGAATCAGCTAATCAAGGCAATTGTTTGCAGCTATTTTATTTTCTTGCGAATTATAATGAAGAAATCAAGAAAGTTACATTTGAAAATGCCAGCACAAAATTACAATTAACTTCACCAAAGGTTCAAAAAGTATGTTGTCAAGCTACAACAGTTGAGACTTTAGCTTACATAATTAAAGATATAGGTGATTCTTACTTCTCTATCTTAGTTGATGCAACTTTTGATGTGTCGACAAAGGAACAGTTGGTTGTCGCATTGAGATATATTAATAAAAAGTGACAATTTATTGAAAGAATTATTGTTGTTAAACATATTTCTTCAACAAATTCAGTCACACTGAAAACAATTCTTGAATTCATACTTGCAAAACATTCATTAAGCTTACATAGGATACATGACCAAGGCTATGACGGGACATCCATTATGCGAGGTGAGTTTAATGGTTTGAAAACACTCATTCATAATGATAATCCTTAAGCATTCTATGTTCAATGCTTCACTCACTAGCTTTAGTTATGTCTGGTAGCTTTAGTTATGTCTGGTAGCTGTAGTAAAAAATCATTGGCAAGTTAAACATCTTTTTGAGTTCACTTCAAGAATCCTAAATACTGTTAGAGCTTTATGTAAGAGGAGTGATGCTCTTAAAATCATTCAATTTGAGAAAATTCTTTTGCATATTAGGGAGGAAAATTTACTTAGCGCTCGTGGTTTGAATCAAAAAACTACTTTGTAACGAGTTGGAGACACCCGTTAGAGCTCACATTTCTATACTTTAATTAGTCTTATGAAAATATATGCATCTGTACTTGAAGTGCTTGAGATTATAAAAGAGGATGAAGTGCATCATCAACAATCGTTGAAGCTGGTGTTTTAAGCGATGCAATGAAAAAATTTGACTTTATCTTCACGATGCATTTAATGATTGATGTTTTAGCGGTTACAAAAGAATTGTCACAATCTTTATAAGGAAAAGATCAAGATATTGTGAATGCAAATGATGCGAGAGAATGGATGAGATTTCTTATTAGAAGAATTGTCTCGTTTTTGTAATGTTTTTGAAATTGATGTTCCAAATATGATCTCATCTTTTAATGCTCGAAGATCAATAAGGAGAGGTGAATAAACAAATTTGCTTCATTATCGTGTTGAGCTGTTCTACAGTGTGATTGATATGCAACTTCAAAAGTTGAATAGCCATTTCTCTGAAGCAAATACCGAGTTGCTTATTTGTACAACTCGTCTAAATCTAAGTGATTCATTTTCAGCTTTTGACAAGATTAAACTAATTTGTCTTGCAAATTTATATCCTAATGATTTTTCCATAATTGAGCTTGTAGCTCTTGATTGTATGTTATCCACTTATATTCTTGACATGCACTCTAGAGATGATTTCTCATTTTTAAGAGGTATTACCAATTTTGCAAAACAACTTGTTAAAGCTAAGAATGATTATGTGTATTCTCTTGTTTACAGACTTATTACGTTGGGGTTAACTTTATCAGTTGCTACTGCTACAGTTAAGAGATTTTTTTTTTCGCAATGAAGATTATCAAACATCAATTACGTAATCGAACGAGTGATGACTGACTCAATAATTTTCTTATACCGTACATTGAGAAAGAAGTATTTGACTTGATTCCTAATGAATCTATTATGTAGCATTATCAATCATTGTAAAATGGATTGAAAGCTCGTAATCGTTTTCGTGGTCTCATTTAGAATATACATTCTTCTTGAATGTAATTCTTGTAATAGGAATTAGTTCAGAAGATGTTTTGAGCAATTTTCTCTGTATAACATGTTGCAAGATAGTCTCAACTTTTCTTATTAACATCTATTTTTGGATGTCATATGTTCCAAGACATTGTTTGTTTTTGGTATACTTCTTTCTACTTTGGTATTTAACATTTACTTTATTTCTCCTTTATTAGGTCTTGGTTTTCTTTGGTTTTCTCTGTGCATGCTTCAATTTTAAAATTTGCACCAAATTTTACTGGCAAATTTTTTCTTATAGATTTCTTTTTTTACTGATTTTAACGGTAATTTTTGCATAAATTTTATGATGTAAATGCGATATAAATTTTTTCTTGGTTAATATTTTTTTAAACTATATTTGCTTACATTGATTTGATTTCTCTCAACATTATCAAAACAAATGTTAAAATGAGATTATTATGCCAAAATTTTCAAACTTTTGCTTTAGAATGACTGATAAAATATTAGTACAAGGTTTGCATGTTTATTTTTTGAATTAAGAATATTGATTTGAGATAATAAAAAAATAATGGAGCATTTACATGCATACCACATTATTTTTTTTGTATTTATTTATCGAACACCTTAACTTTTATGCTCACCTGCATAACACTAAAAAATTTAACACCACATAATAAATCTGCCCCCCTTGAAAACAAAGGCTGGTTCTGCCCCTACTATGGAGTATGAGTTTTCAGTGTACATGCTTGAGTATGACTTTATAGAGTTTGTGAATGCAAACACTAAGGCCGTCGATGGATGCAGATTGCCAGAGTATATGCAAACACATGTCTACGTTAACTATGATGTCGAGAAGTTTGTTCCAGAAGAATGGAAAGTTACATATGAATTTACACTCCTTTCTCTTTGGTCTGAAAAGCGAAAGCACTCGTCAAAATTTATCCTCTCGACACAGACGCCGCTCCACACCTGGTAAACACTGTAAAGAATACACAACTAGAAAGGATGTAGTACCTCATGAAACAAGCGATCAAATCTCAAACTGCTTACAAGATGCTCCTGACATCGTAGCGTCACTCCCAACCACCACCTTTCCGCCCGCTCGGGTTGAAGTCACAAAACCGTGGCACTGCTGCACCCTAAATGAGTGCTATGGAACCACCCCCTTTGGACATAGGCATAGGGATGCCCAAAATGGGTGTAGACCCCTTGCTCTGGGTGGCTAGGCGCGACATTGGGGCATAAGGCACCCTTTTTTAGGTGCCTAGACACCCACCCTTGGGCACCTTGGTGCCCCATATTGGGGCACTAGTTCCTATGTGCTGTTGTTGTGTACCAGCATATAACTTTTGAGTTATCAATATGCTTGTTGCCCTTGATTATTGGGCTAGAGGGTTGTCACCCACCGGTTTTTGAATAGTTTCCTCTCGAAGACTTGGTCGATGTTACAAAGTTGGTAAGTGTTGGTGACATGTCAACACAAACGACTGATTTGTTGATGGGGCAACTTGCTCAGTAGGAACATCTATTCACTAGATCAGTTGTCAAGGTAAATGTTTATGGTGGGGGTCATACAAGAGAGGTTAATCGCTTTGGAGAAGTGACCTGATTTGTGAAGTGAGGTAGCCAGTCACCTCGGTAAGGAACTCATGCGTTTGAAGGTTAAGGTGTTGTGACACATCATACTCTAGATTTGGTCAATTTCAAGTAATTTTGGTTGTTGGTAACTTTGTCCTTGGCTACGTCACTTACAACTTTGGTTATTTACCTTTTTTTCCGGTGTTGTAATAGACGACGTTATGGTGAAGGACCAAGTCGACTCTAGGTTTGTTTGTTAATGATATTTTTATGCATTCGGGATGTAATTTATTTTTTACGTTCATAAATCATAATGAATGTTGTGTTGGTCTCTTATTAATGTTTTATAGTGTATTTAATTCTCATTTATTTGATATTCATTTTTCTTGTTTTTTGGGGAGGATGGTATTTTTTATGTTTGGAATTTAACAACTTTAGTGACGAAGAGATAATAAATAAATAATTGATTTATGTAGTGAGTTTGGGGAAATTGGGATTGCATTTAGTAAGATAATCCCTCTTCTCAATGATACAATTAGTTGTTAGCTTTCAGGAATATTAATTATTAATCACTTTAGCCTCAATTACTTCAAATAATCAATTGTAATAATAGCGTTCCTTAGGCATTTCATGCTACAACTTCGAATCAGAATGTATGCAATTACCTCTTAAGTAGGCATGGTGTCAACGGTAGAAGTTAGCGTTATGAATATCCATGCCCCCACTTTCTACAATTATTTTTTTCTTCATTTCTCTCTAGAATTCCCAGAGCTTCTCCCTTTATGTCTTTTCCTTTCATCATTCTATAGTCATATAAAGAGTCATGATGTCTCGAACGTTGTACAAGAGAGGTTGTCATTCAACGAGTTTAATTTTAAGCCATCACAGATTTCCTCTTGAAGAGCAAAAGGATATATCATGATTTTTATCTATGATATCGCATACTTATAGCAAGTGTTGTATGGGGTCGAGTTCCCCTACTCATATTTTAATGATGAAGTCTATCTCTTTGAAGATAAATTCTGACCTAATTTGAGTTTTTTGATATGCTCAAAACTGGTGAAGATAGTGAAGTGTTACTAAATAAGGCTTGCCCAAATTTTGCTAAACTTAATGGTCAACATCATGATATTGATCCTCCACTTGAGACGTGAAACTAGAGTGGAGCCTACATCTTTTTTGCCATCTCTTCACAATAGGTTTGTTTGGAAACTGTAGGGTTGGTGATTTAAAGAATTGGGAAGAGATGTTTTAAATTTTTTCAACTTTTTGGCTTACTCCCCAGTTCACATAGGTCAGTCAACCCTCAAATCTCACCCTTGTTGGCCTTAGTGGGACCGATCAAGTGATTATGGTCGGCTAAAGAACCTTGAAGATGGGATATAGGAGATATCTAGCTTATTCCTGCACAAAGAAATACTTAGCTTGTAAGTGGCCTTGAAAGTCGAGTTAATAATTATAATTTCTTGCCTTGCATTTTTTTGAGTTATTTATTTTAAAATTTTTGTTCATTTCCTTTTTTCAGTTGACACCAGTGCCTATTTTTTTATGGATGCCCCTGAGGTCCTGACATTCTTAGAGGAGGGGGCTTCAATGAGGGTGAGTATGGGGAGTGCAGGAAGTGACGATGAGGGCAAGTTTCAATTAACAGCAGGTAGAGGTGGCCTTCAAGACTAAGTGGTGTCAAGCTTAAGAGGTGAGTCCATTTAAAGAGGCCACACATGGATAAGGAAAAATGAGGAGAGGGCAATTACCAAGGCCATAGAGGAAACCTTTGGATCCCCAAGAAAAGGGGAAGGAAGTTGAAGGGAGTGAGATTTGCGCATTCAAGCAGGTGTTCACTTTTGACCTGACGACCATGGTGCCATTGATTTCACTGTCAATCCTTACACATCTCTAAATCTCCTCGCAATATTGGAGCTATGCCCAACAATCTACTCGGAAACGTCTAGTTGCTTATATGAGGAAATGAGACTATACTGTTGAGACCATGAAGGCCATGGCAAAACACGTCCGTATTCCAAATTGATATTGGAGGATGAGCTGGTCAAGATCTCGCATCAAAATAGGTTGCCCTCAAGAAATTGGAGCTTTAGGTATCTTCTTGTGATAAAGAGAAGACGAAAACGATGAGGTCTAAAACTATGTTGATGGAGCAGATGTCAACTAATAAAGCATTCCTCACATTGGCTACTTCTAAGTTGAGGTGCATGTTGAGATAAAGACCCACCAAATTAGAATCTATCCTTCATCCAAGACTTGGCTTGTTTTCGAGAGGCTAGCCTTAAGTTTGGCCTTGACCGATTTGTTTTGAACATTGAAGGGCCTCATTTCCTCGTTGTTGTGCGATCTAGAAGAATTTTACTGGGTGGTTGAGGTAGAGTTGTTTAGTGAAGAATATGAATAGAAAGGGTAATCCGATGAAGAGAGCTTCTCCAAGCTGCTTATTTCCTATCCTTCTCTCTCTCTCATACATACACTTTTTTGAGGTTTAGTTGGCCATTCTTTTTAAACATGGTATTTTTTTGTAATGAAATAAATATTGGGGTATGTTTTGTTTGTCTGAAGTCCAATTTTGGTGAAGTAGCCATTTAGACTTTTAAGGAGTGCACTTACACATCTCTCAATGCGGATTTTGTCTTGAGCCGATTGTTGGACGTCAAGACTGTGATCTATTTGAGTAGGTTAACTTGGAAGGAATGACTTAGATGCTTGAGGTATAAACTCTTTTTTCCTTCTTTAGATGATCATGATAGAGAGTAAGTGTTGCATTCTTCAAAAGTAGGTATGGTGTACCTCAGTCAATCATTTTTTTAGATTTATTGTCAATGTGGTTGGTTGGTCGTTCTTATCCAACACTTCTAGAAATTTGTATTTGATAAACTGTTACATCCGAAATGATCATTTTTGTCATTTTTTTACCTTGGCATTGCGTCACCCGCTATAAATACTTGTTATTCAATTGAGGAATTATATGCCTTTTATTTTTCAACATATCACTATCATGAATGGACTCTATGTATTTCGGGTTGTCGGTGAGACAATATTTGCGAAGGAGGCATCTGAATCTACTTTGCCATTGAAAGAACAAATATTCCAGCTAAGAAGGAGGATGTGTTCATTATTAAGAGTTGATCAATGGAGTTTGGACAACATGGCTTGGTTGAGTCCATTGCGGAAGAGGTTTCTCTTGGGGTTTTCCAATTTGTGCATTGTCCAATGTGGTGTGCGAAGAGTTTGGGTTAGCTTGCTCTCCCAATCGAAAATCTCAACTACAACTTACAACCATGTTGTCTTCAAGGAATACAATACTCCTCGAAATTCATAAAAAACCTCGGAAAAATTCTCATACTATATAGTTCAGCATATACACTGAGTACGTGTACTCATTGTACAAAATATATGTATTATACTCGTATACATTGTACAAATAGTAATTTTTTAAAATTTAGCAATTAGTCATTCTTAGATAAAATTAATCCATATCGGTGATGTATGAATGAACTTGTTCTTTAAAAAAAGAGTCAAAATCAAATGATTCTTACAAAAAAAATAGTATATTACACTTTCTGTTTCAAAGAAAATGCTAAACAGTTTTTGAAATTAAATATATTAATGAAAATGTGTTACAAAGCTACCAATTAGTCCAACTTTATAACATCGTCAAAAGAGGTGACCTCTAAATTATACATGTTAGAACTTTGTTATCCATCTTCATGATCATCACTGTTTATCTTGTATTGATGTTTCTTCCTCTTAAATTTTTTTTCTTCTTCTTTAATTTAAATAATAAAATAAATTTTCAGATCTAAATCCTAAAAATTTCTGCAATGTCACTTCTTACATGCAAGCAAATCTTAATTTTAGAAGAATCATATTAGACTTTTTCACAATTTATGCAATTAATATATTTAGATATAGGTCACCTACTGATTTTCTTAGATGAAATCCCATGCGCTCACTATCTATCCTAATAAATCACTTGCACCGAGAGTACTCGATACCCGGAATGGACATTACAGGAATAGCAAAGTTCATTGCAGCTCTCGATCGGAGCCCAGAGGAAATGGTAGCTTGAATTTTGCTTTCCCTCGTAAGTTCTAGCCGCCAACGCCTTCACCTATCTAACAAAAAAGACTCCCGACCACTGGTCTCAACCGTAGCTAAAGCGCCGTCAGCCTCAGTCCTAGCTGAATCCTTTTCATGCAGCAAATGAGCTGCCGACCTCAAGCTCTAGCCGCTATTATTACAAGAACCACCTCGTCAGGCAATCATCTCCATAGCTTCAGATTGTCAGCCACATAGCTCTCACTCACTCGTTTTAAGAACCCAAGAGACAACATCTGCAATTGCTTCAGCTCGCCACCAATCTTCCTCCAAGAACAAAAATCCAATTTTGATCTCTAAGGTCCAAAGAAATCTTTGCCATGCTCTCTTAAGAAACTTGCATTTTCTCATGTCTATGCCTTCTACTCAGAAACGAATCAGCAGAGATTTATATATTGCTTTTTGATTCCCAATTTCTTATAACTAGATTGTGTTGCTTTGAATAGTAATCTTAAGTAGCTTATCGTTGATTCTGGTGGGATCAATGTTTTTTTGTGAGATTGCTTGATCAATAGAAAGTTCTTTGACTTCATTTTTAGATGCTCATTTCAATGATTTAATTTATAATTTCTTTTCATTAGGGTTTTGATTAACTTTAACAATGCATTAACTGATTTCATGACTATTGTTCATATGTGCATTGGAATGCTTCATAATTTGATTCCCTGGTGTTTTGCCCACAAAATTACTGAAGTCTCCAGAAAATCTTTCCATGATTAATGTTTTCAGAGTATTATTGGGAACTTTTGTTTGCTTCAAATGTGCTTGATATTAGCTGTTTTAGGCGTGATCAGTTTTAATCTTTAATGGTGGACTTCATAGTTTGATATCATCAGGATTCTCTTCATTATGATTTTTTTTAAGAACTATGATTAGTGAGCATCGCTGCATTGATCTATATGATTGTTGTTTCTATCTGTGCTTATTCATTATTGCCATTCTCTTAATTCTAATCATCATTTATAATATTAATTTATTGTTGATATTTTCATTGTGATCTATATTTGAAGATTCATCCCTACTTAGGTTTACATTAGTGTATCTTAATTGGGATTCTTGCTTAAAAATTATCTTTTGAAAAGTTCACTGTGCATAGATATTGATTGTAATTTCCATCTATGGGATTATAGCTGTTTATATTTATTTGGTTAGATCATTTCAACTCTTATTCCATTATTTTTAACATCATTGAAATTTTCTTGATTTAAGTAGTCGTTTGGAGAATCTACCATTTTAAAGATTTTTATCATTTGATTTATATTTAGAGATTCATCCATTGTTATGTGCATGGAACTTCATTTTTTAAGATGTGTAATTTCCATTTTTGGGATTATAGCTGTTTAGATTTATTTGATTAGATCATTTCAATTCTTATTCCATTATATTTAACATCCTTGAAATATTCTTGATTCAAGTAGTTGTTTGGAAAATCTACCATTTCTTAAGATTTCTGGAGATTCATCTATTGTTATGTGGATATAACTTCACTTGTATTCTCTTTTGTAAGATTTATCATTGCTTTTTCTATTGATTGCAATGATCTCATTTTAGATCCACTACTACTAAATTCTCTTGATGTTTGTTTCACTATTCGGAGGATTTACTATCTCCAAACACTCTTGATTTTTGCTTCACTATTTGAATGATTTCCATTGCTAGGTTCTCTTGTTTTTTGACTTCACTTCACTTCATAAAATAAAGTACCTTCCCACTTCATTGTGTCGAGTGTCGACACATTCTTCCGCTAACAAATTTGTTGATTCTCAAACAATCCGTGGGCCACACCTAAGCTACAGTGATTCAGAGTAAGGTATAAAGGCCAAGGAAAATAGAGTAAGAGAAGTAATGAGGTCAACTAATGGATGGCTTGAGGTACAGCTGATTCAAAGGAAAATAGTTAAATGTTTCAAACTCTTAGCTCACCTCAAGATCTCCTATTTGTTGGTTTGATTATGGGGTCTCAAGCACTACATGGAAGGCTGTAAAAGGAACAATTCATATGTAAAGAGGAGACTTAGAAGTATATGGGGCTTGTTGGCTTGATCCATGCTTGGGTTGGGTGGCCAACTTGTTGAAGAGGCTGCCTATCCCCTGGATTAGATTGGGTTGCATCGATGATCATGGTAGGTTGATTTGCCTTGGTTGGCTCATGAAACTAATTTGAATGGAGATGAAGTCATCCTTGTGTCCGTATCGATGTTTTTTTTTTTGGGTGTGCTTTGATCTACCTTATCATTGACTAGTAAAAACCTTGAACTCGGTTAAGCTAACTCATAATTTGGGATCATTTAGTGTAATGCCTCTATCTATTCTTATGGTTGAATCTGTATGAAGTTGTCAAGGGGTGCAAGGCTAAATCTAATCTCGAGAGCTCGTCCTCTTTGTCATTGAGTTAGACTGATCGATATTAGTGGGCACTGTTTGTTCTCATATTTTCTTTTCTCTTTGAAAGATGGCTACAAGAAGAACAATATAATAAGAGAGCTATCAACACTTTCGGTTTGAGTTCACACCTCATCATCTTTGCATTGGAATTGGTCCTCAATTTTTGCTCAAACAATAATTGACCTTCAAATCTTGTTAGTGCTATATCTTGAATCAATTGTTCTTGGAAAGAGTAAGTATATTTAAGAGAAGTTAATATACATTATTTTCATAGAAACCAATGTGTTTTTCATTTTATCCATGTTAGTGAGACCCGCTCTCATATAAATTTTTAATCCTTCTATGTGAGTTTTTTTTTGCTGTGTGCTCCTCTCATGATCACTCATATTCTTTAAACAATGAATCATGAACACGTGAGATTTTGGCATTTCCATTGATGTGCTAATGACCATGATGCTAGGGATTTTGAAGATAGCTATCGAGGATAGAGTAAGAAAATGAGAGCCATGGCTGGTCTCTCATAGATGAAGAGGGTGAAAGTGGTCGCGCTTGGTGACCTTAATAATGGTTTCATTGAGATAATCTATACGAGCAACTACTTGCTTCAGGAAAGTTGTGATTGAGTCTGAGTCAGTAAGTCAATCGGGATTCATGGACTAATTTGTTCTTTTTTTTTTTAACATTATGATGTCCTATCTTGAAGGTGGTAGAGAAGGACAAGATCACAGTGTTTCTAGGATTTTTTTTCTATTGCGGCGTTGCTGTTTACTGGTGATGTCATCGCTAAGTGGGACTTGCATCCAAAAGGAGATCACCACCGAGAATTTCACTTTCTCAAGGATTGGAGTTGGTGAGGCTCCTTAATGTGGTGACCACTGCTGCGGGTGGTTAGGTTAAAAAATCGTTGAAACTAGCTGGTGGGATGGAAACTTGGGATTTGATTGATTCATAACCAAAATTACACTGTGGAAAAGCAAACCAATTTAAGAGATCCGAAACAATAAATTAAATTGAAGCGTAAAACAATTAAATAAAAAAAACATAAATATTTACGTGGAAAAACCCGAGAATGAAAAAATATCACAGAGCCACACTACACCAAAATGTCACTATTATGAAGGGGAATAGTACAAAATTACACCATTTAGATTCACTCTCTACATTATTGGAATTTACATAATTCATGTTCTTTTTCCTCTTTTTCGTACAAGATAAAACACTTGCCGAAATCCACCCTCTCGACACATGTGCTGCTCTACACCTGTTAGACACTATTGAGAATACACTGCGAGAAAGGATCTAGTCTTTTGTGAAATAACGACAAGTCTTTATCCCCCTAAGTTGGGTCAGCTACCTGAATCTTTTTTCTCCATTGCATCCTATTGATTGTCATATTTTCATTTAATTCTAATAGATTAAGATCATTTTTTATATAATAAGCTCAAGTCTTATTAGGTTTAAATCTTCCTTTCTTAACATAAAGTCGAATATAAAACATCTAGTCTCCTAACCGGATCATCAGGTGGTCGATGTTTAATGTGACCAAACCATCTAAGATGACTCTCTCTAATCTTCTCCGCCATTGGAGCTACACCAACCTTTTCACGGATATATTCATTTTTTATTTTGTCTCTAAATGTCAAACCACTCATCCACCTTAGCATTCTCATCTTAACAACACTCGATTTTATGCTTCTCTTTTAAAGACCAACATTCTGCACCATAGAGCATTGCAGGTCTTAGCAACATCTTACAAAATTTTCTTTTAAGTCTAAGCGGTACTTTTCTATCACCCAATAGGCCTGATGCATTCCTCCACTTCAACCAACCTACTTGAATTCTACTAATAACATTTTCATATATATCACCATAACTTTGCACAATAGACTCGAGATATTTAAAATGTTCACACCTTTTAATGATTTGATCACCCATAATTATAACTTTGCTACTAGAGCTATTACTAAAATTACATTTCATGTATTCAAATTTAGATCTATTCAAACGATGGCCTTTAGACTCCAATGTAGATTTTTATAATTAAATTTTTTCCTAAACTTTGTCTCTAGTCTTATCCACAAGAAGGATATCATCAGTGAAAAACGTACACCGAGGTAGATCCTCCTGTAAATGTTCAGTAAAAACATCCATAACTAAAGCAAAAAATTATGGGCTTAAAGTTGATCCCCGATGTAATCAAACTAAAATAGGAAAATACTTGTTCAATTCTCCTTCCGTTTGAATACAAGTAATAACTCTAGTATACATATCTTAAATGACTTGAATATAAGTCATACCAACACCTTTTTTCTCAAAAACTCTCCAATGGACTTCTCTTGGAATCTTATTGTAAGCTTATTCTAAATCAATAAAAATCAATATAGATTCTTTTTACTCTCTCTGTACTTCTCCATCAAGCCTCTCAATAAATGTATAGTTTCCATAATAGATTTATCCGACATAAATCCAAATTGATTATGAGAAATCTTTGTATCATGTCTTAACCTATATTCAATTGCCCTCTCCCATTATTTTAAAGTTTGACACTTCAACACAATTCCTCGATAATTTGCACACTTTTGTGCATCCGCTTTATTCTTGAAAATGGGGACCAAAATACTCTTCATTCACTCATACATTTTTTTTAGTTTTTTAATATTAAAGAATTTAGTAACTCAAGAAATTTTTAAATCTCTTAAATATTTTCACAATTCAATTGGGATATCATCATGTCCTACTGATTTTCCACATTTGATTTTCTTTGAAGCTTCATCAACTTTGTTATTATTGCAATGATAAAATAAAACGTTTTATTATTATTAATGATATTAATATCATTAACATTGATCGTATTTTCAAAAACTTCATTGAAAAATTTATCAAAATAGCTCATCCACCTATGTTGAATATCTTACTCTAAGAAAAATACTTTTTGTTTTTTATCTTTAATACACTTTAGTTTAATTAAATCTTTACTTTTCTTTTCTCTTTATTTGGCTAGTTTATACATATGTTTTTCATTATGTTTAGTATCTTATTTATTATAATGATCACTAAAAGCAAAATTTTAAGTATAACAAATTATTTTCTTAGACTCTCTCTACGGGCTACCTTATAGTTTTTCCAATTCTTTAAGCTTTTACATTTAAACTAATTTTTATAACACAACTTCTTGTGTTTTTTCTTTTCTTGAGCATTATTATTCCACCACCAACTGTTTTTATTTATAAAAAGTTTTCTCTTTGATTCTCCAAGTACATCTTTTGCCATTGTTTAATAGTCTTTCTTATCTTGAAATTTTTAAGTTTTCTTATAAAAATATTTTTATTTTATCTTTTAGGTGCGCTCATTTAATTCAATGACAACATTTTATTGTATTATTTATCTTACAACTCTTAATTTTAAAATTCAGAACTATTAATCGATGTTACAATATTTATATTCTTTGTGAAACAAGAGATTAATTCCAAATTATGTCAAACTGCTCCTGATGTCGTAGCTCCGCCCTTGGGCATTGGCTTTACACTTGGGTTGAAATCACAACACCGTGGCGTTGTGGCGCCGCCCCTCTGGACACAGATGCAGGGGCCTGAAATGGGTGCAGGCCCCCTGCACCGGGCGGCTAGGCGCCACATTGGGCATTGGTTCCTATGTGCTGCTGTTGTGTATCAGGCTCCACGACACTAACACTAGCATGCCATGTTGAAGATATAGCTTTTGAGTTATCAATATGCTTGTTGCCCTCGATTATTAAGGCTAGTGGGTGGTCACCCACTGGTTTTTGAAGAGTTCCCTCTTGAAGAATTGGTCGATGTCACAGAGTTCGCAAGTGTGGGGGATATGTCAACATGGATGGCTGACTTGTTGATGAGGTAAGTTGCTCAGTAGGAGCTTCTTTTATTCACTAAAGATCAGTTGTCGAGGCAAACTTTTATGGTGGCAGTCATACAAGAGAGATTGATTGCTTTGGAGAAGCAACCTGATTCATAAGGAGAGATGGCCAGTCACCTGGGAGAGGAGCTCATGCGTTTGAAGGCTAAGGTGTTGTGGTGGATCATACTCTAGATTTGCTCAATTACAACTAATTTTGGCTTGTGGTAACTTTGTCCTTAGCTACGTCACTGACAACATTGGTAGTTTACCCTTTTTTCCTCTGGTTTTGTAATAGGTGATTCTATGGTGAGGGGCCAAGTCAGCTCCAAATTGATTTGTTAATGATATTTTTATGCATTTGTGATGTAATTTATTTGTTATATTTGTGAATCATAATGGATGTTGTGTGTTCCTCTTTTTAATGTTTGACGGTGTATTTAATTCTCTTTTTTTTTATATTCATTTTTTTTTTGGGGAGGATGACATTCTTTATGTTTGGAATTTAACAACTTGAGAGGGGAAGAAATAAAAACTAAATAATTGCTTCTTGTAGTGAGTTTGGTGAAGTTGGTGTTGCATTTAGGAAGATGATCCCCCTTCTCAAGGATACGGTTAGTTATTAGTTTTTCAGGAATATTAATTATTAATCACTTTACTCTCAATTACTTCAACTTGTTAGTCTTAATTATAGTGTTCCTTGAGCATTTCATGCTACAACTTAGAATAAGAATGTAAGCAATTACCTCTTAATTAGGCATGGTGCCAATGGTAGAAGTTAGCATTACGAATATCCATGCTCCCACCTAGTTCAATTATTTTGTCCTTCATTTCTCTCTAGAATTTCCAGAGCTTCTCTCTTTAGGTCTTTTCCTTTCATCATTCTATCGATATCTAAATAGTCATGATGTCACAAACATTAGAGAAGGGTGGTTGTCATTCAATGAGTTTAATTTTAAGCCATCGCAGGTTTCCTCTTGAAGGGCAAAATGATATGCCATGATTTTCATCTATGATAACACACACTTGTCGCAAGTGTCGAATGGGGACAAGTTCCCCAACTCATATTTTAATGATGAAGTCTATGTCTTCGAACATAAATTCTGACTTAATTTGAGTTTCTTGATATGGCCAAAACTGGTGAAGATAGTGAAGGCTATAAAGTAATATGCTTGCCCAAATTTTCCTAAACTCAATGGTCAGCATTATAATATTGATCCTCCACTTGAGATGTGAAACTAGAGTGGAGCCTAAATCTATTTTACCATCTCTTCACCATAAAGTTGTTCATAAACAGTAGGGATGGTGGTTAAGATAACTAATTGGAAAGAGATGCTTTAAATTTTTTCAACTTTTTGGCTCACTACCCAATTCATATGATGCCAGTCAACCCTCAAATCCTTCCCTTTTAGTCCTAATGGTGTCGAGAAAGTGATTATGGTTGACTTAGGAACCCTAAAGTTGGATATAGGAGATTTTTAGATTATTCCTACATTAAGAAATACATAAATTGTGAGTGGCCTTGAAAGCCAAGTTAATAATTATAGTTTCTTGTCTTGCGTTATTTTGAGTTATTTATTTTAATATTTTTGTGTAATTCATTTTAGAGATGAACTTGAGGTCCTGACATTCTCGAAGGAGGGAGCTAGAAAGAGGGTGTATTCTTAGAGGATGGGGAGTGCAGGAAGTGAGGATGAGGGCAAGTCCAAGTGAATGACCGGTGGAGGCGGCCTTTCATGACCAAGTGGTGTCGAGCTTAGGAGGTGAGTCCATCTACAGACTACAGGTTGTGCGAAGAAGCATGCATGGATAGGGATAAATGAGGAGGGGGCGACTACCAAGGCCACCTATGAATCACATAAGAGGAAATGTTTGGATCCCCAAGGGAAGGGGAAGGAAGTTGAAGGGAGCGAGGTTTGCTCCTTCAAGCAGGTGTTCACTTTTGAACTGACGACTAAGGTGCCATCGATTGCACTATCAATCCTTACATGTCTCTTGGCGATTTTGGAGCTATGCCCAACGATCTACTCGGAGACGCGAGTTGCTTATATGAGGAAGCAATGCTATCTTGTTGAGACCATGAGGACCATGATTGTTTGCTAACAATACATGTCCTTACTCTAAATGAACATTATAGGACGAGCTAGTCAAAATCTCATAGAAAAATAGGATGTCCTCAAGAAATTGGAGCTTGGGCATCTTCTTGGGATGTATAGAAGGCGAAATTGATGAGGCCTAAAGCTAAGTTGATGGAACTGCTATCAACAAATAAAGCATCCCTTACATTGGCTACTTCCAAGCTAATGTCCCTGTCGAGCCATAAGGACTTTTGAGAAGTTCATGGGCTCACTGAATTAGAATCTACCCTTCATCCAAGACTTGTCTTGTTTTCAAGAGGCGAGCCTTATGTTTGGCCTTGATTGATTGGTTTTGAACTTTGAAGGATCTCATTTCCTCAGTTGTTGTGCCATCTAGATGAATTTTACTAGGTGATTGCGATAGAGGAGTCGATTAGTGAACAATAAGAATAGAAAGGGTAATTCGGTGAAGAGAGCTTCTCCTAGCTACTTATTACCTATACTTCTCTCTCTGACTTCTAGATGAATTTTACTAGGTGATTGTGGTAGAAGAGTTTATTAGTGAAGAATAAGAATAGAAATGGTAATCCGATGAAGTGAACTTCTCCTAGCTGTTTATTACCTATCCTTCTCTCTCTCTCTCTCTCTCTCTCTCTCTGACATACACACTTTGTTTGAGGCCTAGTTGGCCATTTTTGGTGAAAAGGTAATTTTTTGTAATGAAATAAATATTGGGGTATTTTTGGTTTGTCTAAAGTCCAATCTTTGTGGAGGCAGTCATTTAGACTTTTAAGGAGTACACTTACACATCTCGCAATGTGGAAGGAATGACTTAGATGTTTGAGGTGTAAACTATTTTTGCCTTCTTTAGCTGGTGGTGATAGAGAGTAAGTAGATAGGGTGTACCTGAGTCAATCATTTTTGCCAATTTATTGTCAATGTGGTTGGCTGGTCGTTCTTATCCAATACTTCTAGCAATTTTGTATGGGATAAAACTGTTACATCCGAAATGATCTTTTTGTCATTTTTTTTAGCTTGGTATTGCATCACCCGCCATAAACACTTGCTCCTCAATTGAGGAATTATATACCTTTTTATTTTTCTATGTCAATATCATTAACGGGATCTATTTATTTGGTGAAGCGATAGTAGCGAAGGAGACATGCGAATCTGCTTTGCCATGCAAAAAAGTGAATATTCCAGCCTGGAGGATGCATTGATTATTGAGAGTTGATCGTTGAAGTTTGGGCAATGTGGCTCGGTTGAGTCCACTGCAAAAGATGTTTTTGTTCGAGTTTTCCAATTTGCGCGTTGTCTGACGTGGGATGGCAAGAGTTTGGTTTAGCGTGCTCTCCCAATCGAAGATCTCAACTTGGGTGTAAAGGCAAGTTTGACCCTACTTAGGCATTTTGGCAAGCATATGTTGACCTTGCATTAATTTGGCTAAGATCTATCCTTAAGAACGACGGTTTTCCTGCATTGAGTGGGACTTCCTGTTGGGGTTCTATTTTTTGCAAAAGAGGCAAAGATGTGTGGTCGAGGTGGAACCTTTTTTCACTGAAGTGGCAGATGTGTTATCTCAAGGAGGAATCATTTGCCATCTATATATCTCTACTTTCTGTTTGTAAAAAAAAAATTATATTATGTATTTGCTTTTTACTTCTAAGTGATGCACTTTTTCTTCTATAAAAATTTTGATTTTTGCTGATGACAAGGTATTCATTGATAGATTCATAGCTGTATTAAATGATTTTGAAGGCACTTGTTTGCTTGAGTGGCTAATATGTTCAAAACCTCTCTTTTCATATGCAAACTCAATATGATTTTTACTTGCAAATTTCTCTCTGAATTGTTGCACTAGGACTTGAAAAGGATGAGGTTGCTTTGTTAAATTCTGAATGTTCTTTTCATGGGGGTTGTTGCTCTTCTTCAAAGAACAACCTCTCATGATTTTTGGACTTAACTTTAGAGCACTCGGTCTCGAATCCTAAGTCTATTTATCCTTATTCTATGTTGAGTTACAACTAAGGAGCGAGTTCCTCTGAAGTCAGCCTGCTAAGTTGAGGTCTTTTAAGTTGAAAATTCATTTTAACATTGTTTGATGAGACAGGAGTTCCTTGAGTCAGATCAAGACTAGTTCCCCTATTGTAAGTTTATGATGATTTGACTCAATTATTGAAAAAATTATTTGAGTTTTTATTTCTGCACCTAACAATATGGTTAATTTTTTTTCGAGTTTTTTGCTTGGGTTTCTAAAAAAATAGGTGATCACATTAGGTCTTGACTGTCATTCTCTTGGGTATTGCAGATCTGGCTTAAGGAGTAATTGTGTATAACTTTTCAATTTTATTTAAGATAATATCTCATGTTCTTCAATCCCTAAATTAGTCGATCATATTCTTCCTTAAATGAACAACTACAACAACAATAACAAAACCTTTATCCTACTAGTTGGGGTCGGCTATATGAATCCTTTTTCTCCATTGTGTCCTAATTTGTGTCATATTTTCATTTGATTCTAATAAATTAAGATCATTTTTAATACAATATGCCCAAGTCATCCTGGTCTACCTTTTCCTCTCTTAACATAAGTCGAATCTAAAACATCTACTCTGCTAATCAGATCATCAAATGGTCTTCTAATTAGATCTATTCTTCCATTGCGTCCTAATTCTCCTTCCTTAAACTAAGTTATAATTAAAAAATAAATTCTTTACTACTAACTCTTTGAGAATGAGGTCATATTTTTTATTAACAACTCACAAAAAATGACTTCGTTAGCTAGGGAAACTTTCTTGTGTTCCAAATAAGGCACTGTATTCAAGAATACACTTTAAGGATATGGTTGAGCTCAATTTATGATTAAAATTTTCAATGGCTAGGTGAAAAAGAGAAAAAAATAATAGACAGTTTTTAAACAGAGAAAATTTTTTGATCATTGTTGTTTCATTTTATGGGGTCTTTAGCTCTAGCCTGTGGCTCCCAACCCGACTCATTCTTGTATTATGTAAAGTCTATCCCAATTAGATTCAAGTTTATGAATTGGGAATTGTCGAGCAGTTGGGTTGGCTTTCTTAAGCTCCTGGTTGCCTACTTTGAATCGCTTTTTACTTGGTTGTTCTATTTCATTGATGTTATACACTTAAATTCCTTTGATTTCATGACAAACCACATCCTGAGTTTCTCAAGTAGATTAATCTCATCTTTCATCTCTTCTTCATTACCTTTATATCATTCCTTAAGCTCCGCCTCTTCATACTTTTAGGCGGTCACTATCCTTTGACTGTGTAAGATATGTTCAACTGTTAGATCAATTTTTGTTCTATGTTGTAATAATGAAAGCGTTTTCCTTATGGTTGTTGATGGACTTGTGTTGATAGTCCATAACACAGAGGGCAAGACATCATCAAAATTTCCTTTAGCACCTTCGACTATCTTATGCTCAAATTGAGAATATGATTATTTGCCGCTTCTACTTGTTCATCCATTTTAGAATGATGCACGGATACAAACTTAAGGTAGATTCCTCGGATTTAGTAGAATTCTAGGTAATTTGTTATTGATGTCCAAAGTAGGTTATTATGATGTGTGGCACACCATGCCTACAAATTATTTTGATCTAGATGAAATTATGCATTGTTTTTGCAATCTTCATTATGAGTGTGATTGCCTCTATGTATTTTGTGAGTTAGTTGATCACTAAATGATGAACTTTCTATCTTTTTCTGGGCGGAAGTGGACGAGTAAGTCCCCCATACGGTGAAGGGCCAAGAATTTTTGATTGATTATAGTATATGAAGTTGAAGCTACATTGGAGTGAAATTCTTTGAATTTTTATTTTTTTTCTTTTCCAATTATTGGCTAAAATATCCTTATTAACTTTATTTTCTCAATAATGACTGATAATTTGATTGGTTTGGGTCCATCTTTTGGAATGACTACCACATTTTGAAGTCACTTTTTTCTCTCACTCGTGGGTAAGACAAAGTTGCTAATCTCTATTAGAAGTCATCTCTAAGACGCAGATACGAGTTCACTTTGATTTTAAAATGACGTGAGTTAAGTTCATATCACTTTCTGGTAGCATTTATGACTTCAAATATTCGACAAATGAATCGAACCAACTAGATTTTGACTGGAGATTAATGTCCATTTCTTCTTCCTCTATAGTTGGCCAAACAAGGTTAAGATTTAGTTTCTAGTCCAAGTTTCCTCCTTTGAAAGTTAATTGACGAGTTGATTTTGCTTCATAGAGATCTGCCCTATTTAAAAGATACCTTTAGTTTCTAGTCCAAGTTTCCTCCTCTGACCTAGAATTTAAAAGATACCTTTTCAAAGTATCTTCTTTGTCTCATATACTCCGTTCATTTGTTTGATGATAAGTTATAAGTTTGAGTATATATGTAAATGCTAGGCCCAAATACTTGTAACACATCTTAGATCAACACTCAAAGCTTTTTACTTTGATTGGTTTTTAGTGAGGAAGCTGCATATTGACAACATGCATTAGGATAACATTTGTAGGGCTTTTTAATACAATACTCACTCAACTACTCATGTTTTTAATGCTCTATCTACTTATGATGTACCCAATAAGTCATTTCCCATTGGTACCTTTTGTTCGACACTATCATGGTGAAGTCAACAACAAATTTAGCTAAGGCTTGTGCTTTGATCGCCGTTGGGTCATGTAAGTTATCTGGAACTTGTTGAGCTCTATTGGCCATTTTAAAAGCTACCTCAAATGTTTGGTTAAGCTCAATTATGATATCAACGGATGATCATTTATGACTTGAATGGGATGGACTTGAAAATAAGTTCGAAAGCTCTTGGTAGTAATGATGAAAGTGAAGGCAAGTTTCTCTACAATGTAATGTCTCAATTCTGCTTTGCGAGTATTTTGCACCTAACAAACATACAACTATTTCTTCCCTTCTTCTTGGATAAAGACTGAGCTCACAACCTCATCTCTATCTCCCAGATACAAAAATAAATTTTTGTTGAGTTGTGGGGTCAGCAACATTAGCGCCGAGGTTAGTTGTGATTTTAAATTTTGGAAAGCTCAGTAACATTTTTACTCCACTGGAATCTGTTGTCATAATTGAAGATTTTGTAAAATGACAAGCAATTTCAACCCGACTTGGAGATATATTGACTATACTCTTCTATTTGATCGATAAAATCTCATAATTTTTTTAGTGTTTTTTGGAATTGACATTTTCTTTATCATTTTTTATTTTATTTAAGTTTTTATATGCCTTCAAGGTCAACACTAATTCAAAAATTTCTCATATCTAGCTCCAAAGATACACTTTAGTGGATTCAACCTCATGTTGAACTTTCTGAGGGTAGTGAATGCTTCATCGAGATCCTACATGCGCCATTGTGAAATTTTACTTTAACCAACAAGTTGTCTACATAGACCTCTACATTCTTTCTCTTTTTCCCTTTGAAGATATGGTCCATGGCTCTCTAATAAGTTGTCCACATAGAACTATACATTGTGATAAATAACCCGTCTTGAAAGCTATTTTTTTTTGTTTGCCAAATGCTTTCAAATTAATGATAATATGGGAAAGCATTTAGAAAGTTCATAACTTGGAAGTAGGTTGCATATTCATCGAGGGCATGTATAGCTGTCCTTGGGACGTGTCAAATTTTAAATTTTGATTATTAAAATCGACGCACATTTGTCACTTCTTGCTTGACTTGGGCACTAGAAACCTATTTAGGGGACACTATTCATTTCTGATAAAATCAACATTGATTAACTTTTGTACTTCGTGTATTGGGTCGACCAGTGTTGATGTTATTGGTCTAATTTCTTACTTGATTTGTCTGATCTTCTTATCGACACGTAGTTGGTGGCAAGTGACTTCTTTGTCGACTTAGCATTTCGTTTAGCGACCGAACGAATACCTCAATATTTTTCCTTAATGTCTTCAACAGCCTATCATTGTACTGTACCTTAAAAGTTGAACTAATCTGAAAGGTGCGATCGAGGTTTTCTTCAGTCGACACATCTTTTACTTTATTTGAGATTTCTAGGTTACTTATGGCTTGTTTCTCCACATTCACCATCTACTCTTAGCTTCTCTTTTTTTGCAGCCACGAGGTAATAAATCTTGGACTTATATTACTCTTTTTGAATTGTGATTATCTTTTCCGCTTGTAGGGGTTTTGTTTGCTATAGATATGTAGAGATGTGCACCCAAGAAGCTTATGAAAGTAGCCATCATGGTTAATTGTTGATCTTCCCCTCGGGTGATTAGTAGGGTTATTGGTTCTTAGGTGTCCATTCTTTCTCTTGAAAACCCATACATAGAGCCTATGTTGCGTGGCAGGCGAGTTCATTGAATTTTTATCTTTTCAAACGTACTCTTAAAAATGATATTAATCGAGTTTTTTATGTTGATTAATATTTTTCCTAATTGAAAATTTGAGATCATGACAGTAACCACAATTCCACCAATTGGAGGGGGTTTCCACCAATTGGCTTGTCAGCTTTAGAGAATGTCACCGATATGATTTTCAGTGTTGGTGTTCATGTTATTGTGTTTAAGTTTACATCTTCTAATTGTAGTCAATTGAGGTTGAATCAACATGCATCTTCCACGGAGCCTAGAATGGCGGGCTATGGATGGAACAAGTTGAGATTGTTATTTCTCTGTTCCATCATTTGCTCTTTTTTTGACATTCTAGTATTGTCAAATAGCGTGAAACCTTTTAGTTTTCCCACACGAATGAGTTCTTCTACTAAATTACGGAGGTGGTGATAATTTTTCATGTCATAATTTTTGTGAGCCTTATGGAACACACAATATTTGGTCATATTTCTTTGGCGAGGTCTCACTTTCATAAGGTGTAGATGCTTGAAGTATTTCTTATTCTAGATTGTTTTAAGTCAGCCTTTGATATCTTTAGCTGGGTGTTTACGAGATGGGATGTTGATGATGGCTTGTTGGCCAACTGGTGGTTGCTTCTTCTTTTGATTGGCATTAGCCTTAATAGCTTATGGATTCATGGGTTCTGGTAATATGATCATATGGGTTGTAGGTGAATCATGTCTAATTGCGATTTCCTGGGATGAGTTGGTTCTCGGTAGAATTGTCTAAGCCTTTTTGTTTGATTTCATTCACAATGGTTTATGTAAGCATTGATAAGTTCAACCAATGCAGCCAATGTACTTAGCTTTTGTAGAACGAGAGTATTTTTGAATGATCATTCTGGGAGTCCTTGGGTCGTTGTGGCTTGGGCAACGATTGATTTCAGATCTATAATTTTCAACATTTCTCTTTGAAACCTAATTATGAAAGTTTTGAGGTGCTTTTAGTCTTTTGACGCATTCTCAACTCCATTTGTGAGTTTTTCCATGGTTGTTGAGCTCTAACAAATTGGGTGCTGAGCATCCTTTTGAGTTTTAAAAAGGAAGTGATGATTCCAATCAATATGCGAAGAATTACCTAACGACCAACTCTTTGAGATTTATGAAAAGGAGTTAACAAATCAGTGCATCATTGATGTTGAGTGACATCATGGGCTTAAAGTACGCAACGTGGTTAACATCTATAAAAGTCCAGATGAGGGATTTTGAACTATGGTGGAACCCTGATTTTAGCAAATCTTTAGAGAAGGCATTCAATAATTGAGGCTTTCTTCTTTCAGTCCATTCTTTGAGCGTCTGGGCTCAGGAGTTGACTCATCCTTAATAGGTCTCATCTGGAGATTGCAACGTTCTTCCTTAATTTATTTATTCTCATTTCAGTCGAGTTAGTTGATTCCTTTAGCTGGCGTGCACATAGTGCCGTTCTTGGTATATAGTCTAGGCCCCCTTGATCACGTTTCCTAGTTTATCCGTTAATATCTCTTTCAATTGCTGTCAATTGTGTCATAGCCTGCTCTTTCAAACCCACATAATCTTTTTTTAAGGATTACCTCTCTGGTTGTATCTATGTTGGGTCATTCGAAAAATCTTTGAATGCCTCTTTTAGTTTTAGACTTGCGTTCACGCTCACTGCACTTAAAAGCATGTTAAATCCTGAACTACTCATAGGCCACACTTGAACTATTGGATTGCTTGAGGTATAATTGATTAGAAGGAAAAGAGTCAAATAACGCCAACCCTTGGCTCTTCTTGAGATTTATTAGTTTAAATCTTATATCTCAAGTACTACAGATAAGGCTACAAAATGAGCAATATATGTGTAAACAAAAGAATTGGGAGAACGAGGGGCTTGTTGCCTTTTACAAGCTTGGGTTGGGTGTCTAAATCGTTCAAGAGGCCAGCTATTCTTTGGATTAAATTGGGATGCATCAGTGCTCGTAGAGCCGATGTAGCTTGTTTGGTCCATGAAAACCAATTTGGATGGAGTTGAAGTCGTTCTTGAGCCTTAGTGGATGCTTCTTTTGGGTGTGATTAAGGGTGTGTTTGGTTGAGCTTTTACTTTTACAGATTTTTTTTAAAAAACTACTTTTGAAAACAATATTTTAAAGCTGCTGTAGCTACGCTGCTAACTGTCCGAAAAGCAAACCTTTTTTTTTATGATTTCTTAAACAGAAAATGTTGTTTTTATGTTTGGTGAAACGACTAGCTTTTACCTTTTTTTCATACAAAAGACTAAAATATCCAGATATTCTTAAAGATTGTAAATCTCATTTAATCTGATTCAGCTGTCAATAAAGTCAAGCAGTTATTGAAGTATTCAAATTTTCGGTTTTAACAGATTTACCCATAATTTTTTTATACTTTCAATTATTAGAAATAGAAAAGGACAAATAAATTTATTGGATACAAAAAGTTCTTATTATTGAAAGTAATAAGAGTAGCATTCCATGTGAATGACTGCGGACTCCCTCCTGCTCATCAAGATGTAGATTCAGGTTCTGCCATGGACTTGAATGCTCATGCAGAGACTGACAAGGAAGGGAGGAAGAAAGGGAAGAAAGGGAAGAAAGTGAGTGTGATGGTGCTCTAATTTAAAGTCACGATCAATCGAATAATGAAGGGCAGAATTCAGACAGTCGAGGATTAGCTGAAAGACTAGACTTTTTGAAAGCGTAGAATGTACATACATTCTAGTAATACTCATCTGTAAATGCTCATAAAAAACCGTTTTGAATACAATTTTTTTTTTGGTGCTCTGCTTGAAAGTTGGGAAAACTGGAATCAATTTTATTTGAAGAAATTGATGATGCCATGGGGACTGCGGTGAAGGATTGTAGGAGAAAAGCACTTGTTAATGCCTTACCACCCTAGTCTGATAGATGTGGAGGCAAAGGTGGAGGGATCTGGGGATGGTAATTTCTGTGGTGGAGATCATGCGGTAGTTGTTTTAAGGTGAACTTCTTCCACCCTAAACTCTGGATCTGGACTGTTAAAAGCCAGGAGCAAATCACAATCGGAAATGTGGAGAAGATGGAGTTGTGCTAATAGTTATTTACTTGAGTATTACAGCCAATTGAATTGTAAAATGCTATTTAAAAGCTTTTGCAAATGAACCCAAGTCTGCCTATCATCTGGAGGGTAAGTCTGTTTTGGTAAACTCATTTTTTGTGCTCATATGACAAAAATCCTTTATTGATTATTGTCGGTCAAATACACATTGAGTCGCCTAGGGGCCGCCCTGTTGAATCCGACCTATCAAGCTTGTCATCTTTTCCATTTACTTAGGATGATCTGCATCAAGGGTTTAAAAAATTGTTTCCGATTCTCCACCAGGTTTGCTTAGCTCTCTTCCCCTTCTTCTTTATTCATGTTACTAGTATTTAAAATTTCTGGTTTCTTTCACTCAGCTATCAAATCTAAATTCGAAACCTAAACTTTCATTTTGTTAAAGGATCTCACATGTCAATTTTAGCTCCACTGCAATGCTTTTGGATTCAAAATTTTGTTTTCCATTTATCATCTTCCATTAATCACTCAATTATTAGATTTGTAACCTGATTTATGAACTTGGTAAATTTTCTTATCCCCTGTTTCTCTCCAGGAAGGCTATTATTTTGATTTATCCGTGCAAATTGCTACACATGGGTGATACAGACAATTTCAGCCAGGGACAGGATGGAAGGGTAACTGCTTCTTGAGTCTCAAATGTGACTCTAGAATAATTATTTTGGCTCTAATTTATTTTACAACATTAATTACTTCTTGAACGAAGCAATTCATCTATTATGAGTTTAACAGTGATTCTAATCATCTTTTATACATATTCCTGTGCGCTTTTATGTTCAAGTGTTCAAGCTACTTTTTAAAAAGAATTCTTGTTCGGTTTTGAAGCAGCTTCTTCTATGTTGCTAGGAAAACTATCAAATAAGTAGTAGTTCATGCCACTGATTTAAAGAAACTCATTTTCTGCGTATTCCCTTATCTTGGATTGTAAAGTTTAATTTTTTGCTATATTCATTGTTCAGGTGAACATGTTAGCTAATTTTTATTGCCCTTTAATTATCTTTTCAGGAACATTCTACTCCAAGACTTGTAGGAACTGGAAATTGGGGTACAGCAACTGTCATGGGTGTACTGGCTGGCATACTTTATGGAGGAAGCAAGGAGGCTGCTTCATCTGTCGTAAGTTGTTGCTTTGCTCATCTGCAGGCAATGATGAGTTTGCTATTGCTACCATATCTTTTATTCCTCCTTCCATTTGTCTCCAGGCTTCAAGCTCTTTTCCTTGTACACTGACAACTAGTTGATAAACAGGGAATTATTTGAGAAATTTTCTTTTAAGAGTTTTCAAATCAATGTTGCACTGCATATGCTCCTTTTCCATGGTTTCTCGTTTCAAACAAGAAGTGTTGATCTCTGGAGCATCTAGAAATGAAAGGAATGCTTGTGATAGTAAGACAAACATATATTAAATCTTATAGGGTTTCCAATGTTTTGTTTTCTTCTTGATGCAACAGCTTCATCATCTTTAATCAAGACATTTGTCTATTTTCTTCTATTTCGAAACGCTCAGATTACATATAGCTCTCTTCCTAAGCATTTTCTTTTATCAGTTATTTTCTTATTTTAACTTGTTTGAAATATGTGGCTTGGTTTTATGTAGGGTTATTTTACTTATGTCATATTTTTTTATTCTCCCATGTCCGAGTTTCTAAGCTTGCAACTACGAAAAATTTGTTTGCTAGCGTGTGTTGTTTATATTATGATGGCTGTTTGACATTTGTTACAATTTAAAGTTTTTCACTCAGTGATGCAGTTTTACTTAATCTAATCTCTTCTCCGTTTTGCCTTTGTTCGGTTAAGATTTTTTGAGACAGCAATTGTAGATAAGATGCTGGAATCCATTGGTACACACACACACATACGAGGGGAGAGAGAGAGACCCCCTCTTTCTTCCTCAGCACAACCTATTAAAATTGTTAAATCTTCTAGAAACCTTGCACCAGATCTAAAAAACCCACCTTCCTCCCCTGCTTGTAGTGGGAATCATCGGCTGAAGCCCTTATTGATGATCAAAGGACCCTATTTTGCATGTTTGTAAAGCCCCTATCAATAATGATGGTATATTTCAAGCTACTAAATCTTCTCTGCTTCACCATACTTCACTGCCTAATAACACAAACCTTTCTTGTCGTCTTTGTTGCTCTTTCTTCCTCTATTTCTTCCTCTTCCAAAGGTAGGAAAAGAAGAGACAAAGGGGGTTCTTCTCATTCTTAATTTCATTATGTTTTTTTCCAAACATTATTTCTTGGAATTTGTGTTGAATATGCTTAGATATTTGTATTTCAAATTGCATAAATCTTTTTAAGGAGAATCATATTGATATGATGCGCTTGCTTGAAACAAAAGTTTCTTCCTCCTCTCTCTTTAATTCACTCCTCTTACCTCAAAGCTCTTTCCTGCTTAGGATAGTCTGGATAATTTAAAGTTGTCTGGGAATGGAGGTATTTGGATAAAATGGAATCCTTCTGTAATTTCCTTAGAACTTTTGCATACTTATGTTCAGTATATACAGGGCTTCATTAACTATTCAGGTGACATTTCTTTCTATATCACTTTTGTTTATGCCGAAAATTATGCTACAAAGCGTAAATATCTCTGGAATGCTACAAATTCTGTTAATGGGCCATGGATTATCTTGGAGGATTTCAATTGTATAAGAAGCCTGTATGAGAAAATTGGAGGGACTCTTCCTATCCCAAGTAAAATTATTTATTTTAATGAATGCATCTTTACCTTTGAACTCTTTGAGCTTCAAAATGCAGGTCATTCTTTTAGTTGGTTCAAACAATAAATTTATAACCCTATTCTTTGACTTTTAGATAGGGCTTTTGTGTGATAATATGTGGATGGAACATTTTCCCTTTTCTTACTATAAAGTTATGGAGCCTCTCACTTCGGAACATTTTCTTATTTCTTTCCATTTTGGGCATGATACTAAGTCTAAGTGCAAATTTCTTTATAAAAACTATGTTAGTCATTTTCTGGACTTTCATCTTTTAATTTCTTCAATCTTGAACGATACTACGAAGGGTGGTCATATGTTCACTCTATACAATAAATTCAAAAATAGTAAATATGCTTTATAAAGTGGAAATGAAAATCTTCAAATACTATTTCCTCCACGATTAAAGACCAAAAGTTGAAGCAAACTCATATTTTTGCTTAGTTGGAGAATGATGCTATCAATAATAATCTTATTGTTCAAGCCTCTTCCATTCAATAAGATTCGGTTAACTCTTTTGCTTGTAAATATAAGTGATTAAACAAAGAGCCAAATACTCGTGGCTTTTTAAAAGAGAGGACGAAATAAATTTTTTTTATTAAAGATTCAAAGTTAGAAATAATTCTTGCACTATCAAAGAACTACTTGTTGATAGCCATTCTCTTAATTCTCAGGATGATATTGCTGCACATGCTTCTCTTATTTTTCTGACTGACTTAATAATTCCAATCATGGGCTCTGTGAAGATAACACTTTTCCTGTTCTTCAACATAAAAATTCTAATGATGCTACAGAGCTTATTGCTTATCTCTCTGATTCGGATATTATAAAAGCTTTTTTTTCAATAGGATCCAATAAAGCTCCGGGACTGGACGGTTTTACTTTCAAATTTTATAAAAACACTTGGGATATTCCTGTGAAGGATTGCATTAAAACTATAAAATATATTTTTTTAAAAGTTTACCTTTCAAAGATGAGTTAAAAATTCTGCCATAATCTTTATTCCTAAAAAACTGTATGCTCAAAATCTTAATGATTTTCAACCAATTTCTATTTGTAATGCTATCCACAAAGTTATCACAAAATTATTGGCTTATAGACTCAAGCTTATTCTCCTTAGCATCATTCACAAATCACAACCTATTTTTGTTGCTGTTAGAGGTATAGCAGACAACATTATCTCAGCTAACGAATTTCTTTATTGTTTTAATACATCCAATGTTTCAAAAAAATTTTGCTCTAAATTCGATTTATGGGAAGATTTTGATGATTTCAATAGTCATTTCCCTTATAACCGGATGGGGAGGTTGGGCTTTCCTATTATTTTCATTAAGTCGATACAAGCATGTGCTGATGATATACATTTTCCTGTTATCCTGAACACAGAGATTAAAAGCTACTTTTCATTCAATTTGGGATTAAGACACGGCTGACCTTTATCCCCATACATTTTTGCTTCAGTTATGGATGCTTTCTCATCTCTATTGGAACACTTTAATGTTATTATAAATTCTTCTTGTCATCAAGCATTCTCTCATTTTATTTATGCTGATGACTTGCTGGTATTTGGAAATGCTAGTTTACAGTCCATTAACTCTCTCTCATGATAAACATCTTTAATAGGATCACTAATCTTTGTGTTAATGCCTCTAAATCAGCCATTTGTTTCTCTAAATTAGTCAACTGCACTCTTTAACAACAAATTTGTGCTGGTAGCAGTTTTTAACATAAGTTCTACCTTGGGATTATTTGGGTGTTGTCATTAAAGGTAGCATGCTGAATGCTTTATACTGCCATAAAGGTTTGGATAGAGTTAATTTTTATCTTCTCGGATGGAAATAAAAATTATTTTCTGCGGTTGACAGACTATAGCTTTTCAAAACTTCTATTTGGAGCTATTTATACTATTGGTTCGGATCTACTAATATTCCTAACGGTTTGAGAAGAAAGATTTTTTCTTCATGTAATAATCTTTTACATCATAATTCTCAAGGAAAGAAATTATATAACATTATATAACATTGTTTGGAATACCACAACACTTCCTAAGGAATATGGTGACCTCGACATCCCCAACTTGGACAACTTTAATGTGATTTGTAAGGCAAAAATTATTTGGAGGCATTACAATTCAAACTCCTATCTTTTCCTAGACACTATTGTTCTCTATGACACAAGTTCACTAAAGTTTTCACATTTTGGAAAGATTTGCTAAGAGTGACTATGAGATTTAGATATTGCTTATCATTTCATATTAATTCATATTAATTTCAATAGTATCTTTTCTTCTTTTTGAAAAATTTGACTCAGTTGTTTTTACTTGATTTTGCTATCTCATGCATACTAAAGCTGAATGAAGTCTAATAACTTTGTTCCTGTTAGTTGTTTACAACTTATCCAGAATACACGTATTCGGGAGAATGCTAAAGCATATCTATGGCTGGGTTATGAGGGTTATGAGGATCCACGAGTTTATCACTTTTTTTATAATAACCTTGCCAAGTTTAATTGGAGCAAATACTTTTGGTGCAAAGGATTTTCTCTCAGATTTGCTTTTACAGTCTGGAAAATAATCCATCATGGGCCTAAAACTAGCGATATTCTTTTTTCTAATGGCTTTCCTGCTTTTACAATTGTGTTCATTGTCATTTTACTTGTGAGTCTCACACACTTATTTTTCGAAATTCCTTACTCACAAGCTCTTTTGAGAATATGTGCTCCTAATGAGAGTTTTTCCGTTGTTGGTGGCAACATTTCGAAGCTCTTTTTCATGCTGATACTCTTGACAACAATGTGATCAAGCGATTTTATTTGCTTGCAATTCAGGTCATTGCACATCATATTTGGACTGAAAGGAATAACATAGTCCTTAGAAATTCAATTAATTCTGCTGATATTCCTTCTCAGAATATTTTTTGGACTATCAATTAGTAACAAGTTCAAATTTGAAGTCGATATTCCTCATCACATCAAAGTACTTTACAAGTTATTATTATTCTCTTCTGTTTGCTTTACAGCGACTATAAATAACTTGCTAATTCTTCTTGGAGAATCGGTTAATTAGCTGGAAGTTTTGGTCTTGTTCTGAAGATTTGGATCCGTGCTCAGTCATTTACTTCATCGAAATTTTTTGCCTTGCTGTAATTGATTTGGAAAATTAATTATAGTTTACTGAGTTTCTGTTTTCTGCTTCATGATATTTACAGATACTACCGTTGGTCTTTTACTTTTCTTTTTCTGATAAGTTATAGATACTATACGAAATTTTGCATCTTTCATTATTGGATTGCTATATTCCAGTCTCTGATCTAATGATATCTCTTTTAAGATTATTCAGTGTTTGCTGATGGATGGACGGACATCTTTTCTCTAGATTCTTCTCATTAGGATTGAGTAAGATAAATAATATGAGCTATTGGTCTCTATTTCTCAAGACTTCTTTAACTTCTTATTTTACTGCCTCATTGAAATTTTATCGGATGGATTGTTTTACTTAGAAAAAGATATTCGACATAGGTGGGTGAGTTATTTTGATAAGTTTTTTAATGAAGTTTCAGAAAATACAATTGATCTTAGTGATCTTAATATCGTTACTAATTATAAAATGTTTCATTTTTACCGTCGCATTAGTGAAAAAGAAGTTGAGGAGGCTTTAAAAAAATCAATGGTGGAAAGTCTGAAGGATCTGGTGATATCCCAATTGAAGTGTGCGAATATATAAGAGATTTGAGAGTTTCTTGGCTTATTAAACTCTTTAATATTATTTTAAAAACTAAAAAGATGCTTGAGGTATGGAGGAAGAGTATTTTGGTCCCCATTTTTAAGAATAAAGGGGATGCATAAGAGTGTGCAAGTTATAGAGGAATTAAGTTGAGGCGTCATACTTTGAAATTATGGGAGAGGGTAATTGAATATAAGTTAAGACGCATTACAAAGATTTCTCGTAATCAATTTGGATTTATGTCGGGCAGGTCTGCCAAGGAAACTATACATTTATTGAGTGGTTTGATGCAGAAGTTCAGAGATAATAAAAAGGATCTTCATATGATTTTTATTGATTTAGAAAAAGCTTACGGTACGGTTACATTGGATATCCTTTGGAGAGTTCTTGAAAAGAAATGTATTGATATGACTTATATTCATGTTATTAAAGATATTTATATTAGAGTTGTTACTTGTGTTTGAACAGGAGGATTGACGAAATATTTTCCTATTTTTGTTAGATTACATCCGGGATCGGCTTTAAACCCATATCTTTTTTCTTTAGTTATGGATGTTCTAACTGGACATTTACAGGAGGATGTACCTTGGTGTGTGCTTTTTGTTGATGATATCCTTCTTGTAGATAAGACGAGTGAGAAAGCTCAGGAAAAACTTGAATTATGGAGGTCTGCATTTGAGTCTAAAAGCTTTCATTTGAGTAGAACTAAAACTGAATACAAAGAACTTAATTTTTGTAGTAGTATCTCTAGTGACAGAATTGTAACTATGGGTGATCAAATTATTAAAAGGTGTGTACACTTTAGATATCTCAGGTCTGTTGTTCAAAGTGATGGTGATATAGATGACGATGTTATTAGTAAAATTCAAGCCGGTTGGTTTAAGTGGAGGAATGCTTTGGGCCTATTGCATGATAGAAAAGTACTACTTAGACTGAAAGGAAAATTTGGTGGTGAGAATTGCAATGCTCTATGGCCCTGAATATTGGCTTTTAAAAGAGAAGCATAAAACTAAGTTAAGTGTTGCCGAGATGAGAATAATTAGGTGGCTGAGTGGTTTTTTCTTAGAGACAAAATGCGAAATGAATATATCCGTGATGGGGTTGGTGTAGCTCCAGTGACGGACAAAATTAGAGAGAGTCGTCTTAGATGGTTGGTCACATTAAACTTCGACCATCTGTTGATCCGATTAGGAGAGTAGATGTTTTAGATTCGACTTATGTTAAGAAAGGCAGAGGTAGAACTAGAAAGACTTGGGCATATTGTATAAAAAATGATCTTAATTTATCATAATTAAATGAAAATATGACACTCAATAGGACACAATGGACAAAAAGGATTCATGTAGCCGGCCCCACTTAGTGGGATAAATGTTTGTTGTTGTTGTTGTTATTGTTCATGTTGTTGTTAATTTTTTTACTTGATTCCGACTTGGAGTTTGTGAGTCCTTCATAATCTAGGACCAGTTTAACTGGATGGAGCCCCATAGGAGGTACATGTTCTATTATGAGCTTGAAGGTTCTTCTGTTGGTTTGGGGCAGTCATTTTCTTCTTCTAGATATTCTAGTTTCTACGAGTCGACATAATTTTATAACTCATTTTTAGAAATGAATATATTCGTGATAGGGTTGGTGTAGCTCCTGTGACGGACAAAATTAAAGAAAGTCGTTTTAGATGGTTTGTTCACATTAAACGTCGACCATCTGATGATCTGATTAGGAGAGTAGATGTTTTAGATTCGACTTGTGTTAAGAAAGACAGAGGTAGACCTAGGAAAACTTGGGCTTATTGTATTAAAAATGATCTTAACTTACTAGAACTAAATGAAAATATAACACTAAATAGGACGCAATGGAGAAAAAGGATTCATGTAGCCGACCCCACATAGTGTGATTAAGGCTTTGTTGTTGTTGTTGTTGTTGTTGTATGAGTTAAGTTGATTTAATTCAAGTTTTCTATGTTTTCGTCCAAGTTTCTTCTATATTTCAGCTAAGGGTTTGAGTTTATGTTTGTTGCTACCAATTCTCCTGCGATTAGCTGGATTCAAAAGGCTATCTTGCTCGACGTCTACTTTCAAGTGGGGACCTTCAGTTTATCCATCATTACTATCTTTGTTTTAGTTTCTTGATGAATTTTGCATTTCTCCTCTTTGGTTTCTGATTAATATCATTTTTATAATCTTCTTTTATGTGAATAAAGTTGGGCGTGTCTCTCAAATTTCAAAAAAAAAAAAAAAAAGAAAAACAAAATCCTTTGAATGTGTGATGTGCCCAGGCTAGACATATATAAGAATTTAGAGGTGTTAGTTTTGGATGGTCCAATGTATCATCCATCTTTCTTTAAACAATCTTATATAAAATTTGAGTCTCATGAAGGGGTAGAATTGATTACAGGGAACTCAATTTGTGTTGTTGATGAGGTAACGAAAAGTTATTTTGAAATATATGGATCAAACTACAGTTCTAGAGAAGAATCCTATACGGATAATGATATGTCGATCACCTTTTGTTTTTGACTCAATTGTGAATATCTCAATTGCATGCTTTGAATTAATCTTGAAGTTACATTTTGAAATTATCTGAAATTAAAGCTATTCATAAAGAGGCTCAACTACTTATGATGGCTCACAATTATCATCAAGTTCATTTTAGAAAAAAATGAGAGATCTTTACAATAATAATCAGCATAGAATAACACAGAATACATGTTCGATTTTTGATCTTATGGT
The DNA here is from genome assembly GCA_003013225.1 of Phalaenopsis aphrodite. Classification (NCBI taxonomy): domain Eukaryota; kingdom Viridiplantae; phylum Streptophyta; class Magnoliopsida; order Asparagales; family Orchidaceae; genus Phalaenopsis; species Phalaenopsis aphrodite. Next base: position 27,828 of record NEWO01000042.1, on the reverse strand, counting down.
TGTGATTGAGATGTTTAAAATTGTAAAATTGGTACTTCTTTTTAAACCCGTGAAATTATAGAAATTGGTTTATATGTGATTTGTATTGATAATTGAAGGTTTCCTTAAACTTGGCTTTTAAAACTTTCAAGCAATAAAGTACATCCAAACATCCCTAGCTAGATCTAAATTCTATTCAAAATATCTTTTATCATGGAGATGTTTATCACCAATGATGAAATATTTAATGTTGAGCCTGTAGTGAATATAGATAATTTTGGAATCCTCTAGTCATGCTTTTGTGTCTGCCATATATCTTCCGCATATAAGCTATTGATATTGAACAATCAATTTTCTTTGTTGCTTTGATGTGATAATAACAAATAAGAATTTCATCAAACTGAATGATGGAATTGAAAACTTTTATCATTAAGGAATATCGATTCTATTGATAATGCTGAATAGTGAGCTAAGAATGTGGGAGCAAAAATTTTTAGATACAACCTTGCAACATAGAGTAATTCTAGCAAGCATGAGTGGTCTCAAGTTGAGTTGCAATGCACTGAGGCAAAAAGATGGTAAAAATGTAGTAAAGGCTTCATGGAGGGCACAGAATGGTGAATACGTGATGCTACACAATGTAGCTAGGTCCTTAGTGAATGGAGTTGGATTGAGTTTCAATATCAAATGAAATAGAGCAATATCGGGAGAGAAGACGCCAGATCTTCAGGAAGAGAAAAACTCTCAAGTTAAATGGGAATAGGTTCTACCCATTCATTAATTCTTTTAACTACATTCTAGTAATCTCTATTTATATAAACAGGGTTATAATGATATGATAGAAATCAGGTCAAATTCTATTTCAAATTCAAACGTAAAGATTACCTAAAAATGATAATTTATCCAGTAAAATAAATAAAGTTAATCTAGCATCATAAGTTAAATTAAACAACTAAAAACCTAAATAAAACAGAACTTTATTTTTGTTATGCATTTTTCTATGTATAGAGAAAATCATCCTGTTTTCTCAACCCCGTTAGCCTAATTGGAAGTACATGGAAATGCTTTTGAAAACCTAATAATGTCTGCATAGAAATTGACTTGGCTTGAGAAACATGAAATGTCATAGTTTTCATATAAGCTTGTTTCCTGTCTATAAAAAGTCTTATATTTTTTCTCAGAGCAAGGATGCAGAAGTCATGTTAAAGCTTGGGAGTACAACTGATAAGCGTGAGCAGTACCAGTTGATGAGAGATGCAATGGAGAAGAGGTTCATTCAAGTGGCTCGCGGTTCTATAATTGGCGGCATTCGTCTTGGCATGTTTACTGCAACATTCTACGGTTTACTAAACGTTCTTGCTGATAGGCGTGGAGTTCATGATGCACTTAATGTTGCTGGAGCTGGTTCAGCTACAGCTGCTATGTTTGGCCTAATACGTGAGTAAAGTAGTTTTTTTCTGAATTTAGACTTTATTTCTGTGTTTATTGCGCATGTGCTACTAATTTCCACACATGGATATTACTTCAGTTTTATGATGTCTTGATATTAGTTCTGTTTTATGATGTATCGAAATTCCAATTCTATTCAGCTTCATTAGTGTAGTAATTGATTAGTCGATGGCCATCTAAATGGGAAATTTTGGAACAGAATATCCTAATACAAATTCACATCGGAATGGTTTCATCAGCAACCCTTATCGTGTAGCGATGTGATGTTTTTATTAAATAGAATTATTTCTTCTCTTTTCTCAGCAAATGTTTTTATTTCCATTTTAATTCATGCAGATTCCAATTTACACATCAAATAGGAAGACAAAATACCACTCACATTGCTTTTTGAAATTGAAAAGATAATATGAAATTGCCTGCTGTCTTTCTATTGTTGGTCTTGTTCTGTAATTCTTTCAGATTTTGTTCACTAAAATTCCTCTCTCATTGTGCCTCCTTCCTAATAAAGTTCAACTCATAACTTTTGGATCTGGCTTCAGCTTATGTTGTTCTCTTTCGGTATTTTCTTAGAGGTCTCTAATTAAAGATTTATCTCAAACGCTTGTATTTTATTACTCCTAGCCTTACGGTTTCATTCAAGAAAAAAGTTATCTTTTTATTTTTTATTTTATGTCAATTTAGTTTTTAATTATTATATATCTGCCGTTACTAGTTACAAGTCAAAATCATGTTTAATTTCAACAGCTGCTCTTTATTGATGCAGTACCAGGCTCAGTGAAGTGGCGTGCTAGAAATGTCTTGCTTGGCTCTGCACTTGGAGCTGGAATATGTTATCCTCTTGGTAATTCGTGAATGCATCTTTTACTTCTCTCTCTTTGATTTGGCTCACTGTAGTTATTTTTTGGAAGAAATTTTCCAAAGATGTAATAAAAACAATCCGAGGTCTAAAATGCAAACAAATGATGCCATACACTTTAGCCTCCACGAAGTAATGTTTTTAATTTGGACATTGTTATTCCATGTCTTGACAGATGCAATTTCTCCGTGTTAATTGAAGGATAACGTCACTACAAATTTTGTTTGAATCAGTCAGTGATGCACCTACCCATCTTTTTAACGTTCTATGGCTATGACTAGTATGAAGAGGGTTGGTAGTCTCTCCTTTATATTTTCATGACACCTTTGGAATCATAGTGGAATTAATCTAATCATTGTTCTCAGTCTTCCCTCTAATACTCTCCTATGAAAGTGCAAGGCTTGTTCATCCAGCATAAAGCAGCATTTAAGACTTATTTTGCACACCATAAAATTCCACTCGACACCAATTTCTTACCATTTTGAATTTGCAAATGTGTTTAGATCCAATGATTACGAAAATGAATGCTTTTCTGCACCTCTATTACACTGTTAGCTAATTTTATGGTAATGATATTTTCATTTTTACAGTCATTTATTTTGTATTTTTCTTTTTTCTCAGATATAGCACAACTGTTTAACTACTTGAGGATTACATTTTCCAGGATGGCTTCATATTAAGCTTGTTGAGATGGCAAATAAACAGATCCTACAGTCTGATAGTACTGGGGCCACAAATACTAGTGCAGTTGGCGCTGCAATAGAGAGACTTGAAGGAAGTCTACAGAAATGAAGTATGATCTTATCCAACTGCTGCATTTTATTGTTCTCTTTGTTTGAGACAACGAGTTTCTATTACAAGCGGGACACGGCACTGTAGGAAAAAGAGCAAGATTTGAACGTCAAATAGTGTAATTTGGGCAAATGATGAATATTTGTGCTTTTGTTGTCATATGAACTAATGCTACATCTATTGCATTGGTTCTGTTGGGCAATGTTTTTTGACTGCTTTTTTTTTTCTAAATCTGATTGATTATAATTATATTTCTATGATAATACACAAACATCCTGCAATAAAGTAATTCCAAGATCTGACAACTATTGTGTGCCATAAGAGCTTCCCATAAACCATGAAAGAGTGCAATTTTCACTCTTATTATAGGGTTTCTGAACACAAATTTTTTACATGAATGATTTTCAGTTTCAACCTGAACCCAATCTAAATAATAAATGGGTTCGAATTTTCTTATCCGAACTCGAATCGAAAAAAATTTAGGTCAACCTTAGCCCGGATTTTTCAAGTTTAGTTCGAGTCGGGTTGGCATGACGGGCCAAATTTTGACACCCCTAGTGTGAAGCCCATGAAAACTAGTCTGGCTTTGAATCTTTCTACACTTTCATCTTATTTTTATTTGACTGTGAATATCCATTTCTAGCCTACAAGATTTTTTCCATGAGAGAACTTTAAGTATCCATGTGTTATTCTTTACTAGAGCTTGAATTTCTCCCTCAATGGTTCGTTTTCATGCTAGAACCTTTAAAGTCCCTTGGATAGAGTTGGTAACATGCACACTATCAATGTTTAACACAAAGGCCCTGTACAATGGTGGCAACTTCCCATAAACTGCCTGTCTTTCAATTGGATGACTAGTGCACCCTCAAATACCTTTCTTGTATGCAATTAGTTGATTAAAGTAATCAAACATGAGTGTAAGAGAGTCATGAGTTGAGGAATCTATATTATTATTATTATCAGATGTATGGGAACTTGATTCTGGCTCTTGATAGTCATGGGTCCACATTGTGTCCTCTATATGGTCAGTGGTTCTTCTGTTGTAGACACGAAATATTTTATCTTGTTATCATATTGAGTAGAGACAATTGGGAGGTTTCAATGACAAGAGTTTGGTTTTTCAAGCAAAGCTAGTTGAGGGACAAAATTTGATTCTATTAAAGGAAAAATCGCCCGAGTATCTTGGAAAAAACTCCTAAATATGATATTCTCTCAAGGTCTACTGAATTTCAAATTTGGGAATTAAGGTTGATTCTTAAAGAATGTGAATTCGTGAAATTGTATATTTTTCTAGTGGTTGGAGATTGACACTTGCACCCTTTTTTATTGGATGAACAATGGAGAAAGATGCATGTCAAATACTAGAGATCAAGTTTAGTGCGGTGTTGGTGATAGATTTAAATAAAGGCAAAAAAATAAAAAAATATTCAATGCTAAGTAAAAAAAAAAGAGAGTGGATGTTTGGATAGGATTCTATGACTTTTTTATGAGGAAATATTAAATTTTAGAAGTTGATTGGGCCTCCTATTGATGAGATATATACTATGAGAATGACGTCATCTAAAAATATTTAGACACATGATTAAATTATATAATAACACGAGTCACTTCAAATAAGTGTCTATGTAATAACAGAAAAAGAAATAAAATAAAAAGATACAGGCGGTTTAAGGGACGCATCCTCTTGTCGAAACATATTGTTTATCCCTTTGAACGTCTTCTCATTCGATACTATCGAACGATCAAGTGAGAGACAGTGAGAATGATCAAGAGAGAGATCGAGAGAAGAGAAGCTGAAGGAGTAGAGATTGTCTTTTACCTGTTTTGACGTCGAACACTAGTCAAAGGAGGAAGAAGATCGTGCGGTTTGTTGTCTACCTCAAGCACTAGACCATCGAAGTTGTGTAGGAAGGGAGGAGGTGCAATTTCAACAATGTGCTTGTGTGCTGAGTTGAAGCCGAGGCCTAGTTGAGCGACTAAAACATTGTTGTCATGCACAGAGGAAGAGAAGTAAGGAGAGTCGAGGCCTCTTCATGCACTGCACTGTTGAGCTGTTGAGTCTTGCGAAAGAGAAGAAGTAGAGGAGAAAGCTTATTGAAGCTCGCGTGCTCTGTTGGGGTGTGACATGACCGAAGAAGAGGAGCGACACTGTACTCACGTGCGGTGGAAGAAGAGGTCGAAGGGAAAGAAGAGGCTGAGGGAGGAGGTTGACCTTTGGCACTGTGCTCGCATAACAAAGGAAGGGGAGCTTGTGTTGAGCCGGGATCGAAGGAAGAAGTGGGAGGAAAGGCTCGCATGGTTGAGTGTGGGTTAGGGTAGAGCCGAAGATAGGTAAAGAGCTATATCTTTTTTAAGTTATGAAAATGTTATTTTATATGTATGTAAGTGATGATGAGTTTAATTAAATAGGTGCTAATATAAAGTTATTTGAATCATCATCGAAGTTATTTAATTCCCAAATTTAAGGGAGGAGTATCAAATTTTAATGTGAGAGGGAAAAGGAAGATTGTCATCCACCCGAAAGATTTTAAGGTACATTAGATTTTTATTAAATTAGTTAATAAATCTAATATTTATGTGTGAGGGTATCTTTAATTAATTAATGTGAAGTTTTATAGAAGAAGAGCTCTAAATATAGAGATTTAAGGTTTGAGGAGAGTTTTATGAAGCAAACAAGAGGAAGAGATCGACTTGAAAGCTTGTAAGGTAAATGTTAAACCTAATATGACTAATGGAATTAATGGCGTAATTAATTAAATTAATTAATTTTATTAAATTTATTTAGATTAGAAGGTGTGAAGAATTCGATAAATCACTCAGATTTAAGGAAGACAAAAATCCTAAAGCTAAAAGAGGTAAGCGATTTAATAATTTTTTTATATTTTAATAAGATTTTCTTTAGGATGTAATCCTTATAATGATATGCACATTTAATGAGTTTAGGAGATAAGAAGCGAAGTGAATGAGTTATATTATCTCAGAGGTTTCTTAAGGCTAATGTGACTAATTATTTTCTTATACATATTAAATTTAATGGTTAGTAAATAAAGAATTTCTTTAATGCCTTAGACAATTATTTTATATTTCTATGCATGTTGTAGCTTAAGAATAAAAGAAAATGAAATAGGAAATGGAAAAAGAATGTTTAATGTCTTTAAAAAGATATATTTTAAATGAAATGAAATAAAAACTTGAATGTTTAAGTCATATATGATTACCTTCAGATGGTACTTGCAGAGGATGCAATGTACCTATGCATATTAAAGGACATGATAAAGGTGTGCCTTTGTGTGCAATTTGAGAGTGTCTTCGAACACATTTTGAGAACCACTTCGGACACATTTTTGAGAATACCTTGAGTATGAAGGTAATCCTGTGATGAATGTTAAAATGTTAAAAATGATAAATACTTAAAAGCACAATGAGAAGGGATAAATTTAAAATTTAAATGAAATTCACTTCATTTTCTTTTGATCATTTATGCATAGTATAACATAAAAACATAATGCATATTAGATTATGATTACTTACAAAGTCGTATTTATTGTTGCAATTAATGGTTTCTTTCAGGAAAATAAAAGTTATAAATTGATATGTCTGATAAGAGAGACTTAATCTACAGGAGGACCACTGCTGCTAGGTATTTTTACGATGATAGTTTTTTTCTGTTTCTTTCAGAAGTTGATTTACTTTTTTTTTTTAACTTTTTGAAAATGGAAAACACTTTTTCATGCATAGTTAAGGTGACATGTATGTAAACACAAAGGAATTTCCTTGTTGCATATTTTGTGTTGGTTGAAAGTTTTGTAGCTTGTTGAATTGGGATTGTTGTCGCATGCTATACATTGTTTGGATATTTGGGACTTTTTATCGCATGTTATACATTCTTTGGGAGCTTTATAACCTGCCGATTTGTTTCAAAGGATTTATTTTTTACTTCTTTATTTTTTTTCGTTGTTTCATGTCGCGCATTGGTTGGAAGCTTTGTAGTTTGATGATGTTGGCTCTTGTTGCATACGAGTTGGAACCTCTGTAGTTTGCTGAGTTGATTCTTGTGGCTTGACATACATATGTGGGACTGCAGATATACGTGAATTGGAGCTTGGGTGTTGAATACATTATAATTGGGGATTTACACAGATGCTGCTCAAATTATATATAAATATCTAGCATTTATGCTCTAACTGTTAAACAATCTCACTTAAATTCATTAAGTTTATATAATTAATAGCTGAATTTCATTTTCTTTTAATGCCTATACAATTTAAAATTTACTTGAGCTGTGGAATGGGAATGATTGTTCATCTCATTCGTAATGGTCAGAAATGGGCTTCTCTCCCGTTAAGTTGCGATCGTAGCCGCTATGGCTTGCACAAATAATTAAATTACAAAAGGAAAGGTGGAGAAAAGAAGAAAACTTGCTAATTTCACTCTACCTTCATCTTCAGCGAACGAAGCATTAAATAGGCGTAAAAAACCTCAATAGTCATCATGGATGACAATAATTTGCTTCTTATGTTGTCATGATTGACGATTACTTTCATAATTCAGTACGGCGTGACTAAAAATGCTAGTACGATAAGATTCATTTTCCAGCTGGTGGAGTATGATGTGGCCAATAATTCCTTCAGTGGGAAGTAAATGCAGGTACAAAAGAGTCCTATAGTGAATCTCACTTCTGGCAATACGTGCGTTTATGTATTTTTTTTCTTTTTGTAATTTCAGGCAAAATAGTTATTTTACTTCTTTGTTGGCAGTAATGAAGTTCTTGTTGAGAATAGAGATCCATTTTTTGTATATTTACTTCATGAATTTTGCACGTAGGTTGCTTACAACGACTATAAATAAATAAGTGTTCTGAGCAATGATAAACTCAAATATTTGACGAGTCTATTTTCATTGTCTCATTCCATATTTGGTATAGATCTTCGACTCTAGATCTTATAGATAAGGGTTTTGCTAGCTTATATTTCAGAATATATGACTCGCTGTTGATTTTGAGTTGTATAAGTGAAATAACTCATTTCAGTATTTCGGGATAAGTTTGATATATATATATATATATATATATATATATATATATATATATATATATATTCTAGTGTTTGACGACCAAGTGGGAATTTTTCATGGTATCAATAATTGGTTTTGGTAATTATCTTAGAAGATTTTTCTAAGTAAATCATTCATATTAGTCACATTTATATAATTGAGAGATAATTTTGGAATATGTATTTTCATATATATAAATGACTTGGATTTTTATAGTCGTGTGACAGTAAATTTGAGAATTAATTCTTTCCTCATGGAGGGATAATTGTTGCAATTCATTGGCTTTTTTTATGATACTCTTGGTAGAGTTAATTACTGTATTTTCTAATACCTTAGCATACAAAGGTATTATTTGAAGAAATGGTTGTTTTTTTTTTTTTTTGTAATTTTGAGATATGTAAAATCTCGTAATTCGGTAATTGAAGAGTTGGATGTCTCTTGTAATTGAAGAAGCAGATGCTTCTTTTGTAATTATGTGCTTTACAAAATCTCGTATTTTTCGTAATTTAGTAATTAAAGATAATTCATTATTCTGGATTTCTCTAGTCAAGAAATTTTTTACCTTTACAAATTCCTTTAGAATATTGCTGCCATAGGTAATCTCACTTTCTAACTTTCATATGTGGAACTCAAGGATTTCTAAGTAACTGTTCAAGTCTTTATTGACATCACCGACTATGTCATAATTTTCCATATTTTCAGTATCTGTATTTATTTTCATGTGTCAAAATATCAGCAAGAGAATTTTTATTTCACTCGATATATTTTTATTAAAAGTATATGCAGAGAACAAGCATTACCATCTTATTAGTCTTTTGTTGGGTAAAGAATATGTGATCTTTCCTTTGATAAATGAAATAGTAACCTTATTGTTTGTTTTAATTAAAAAAAGTCTAATTTAAAAATAATTCAAAAGTTTTTTATTACTTTTTTAAGTGATAATAATTCTTTTTTCATTAAAATGATAATTTTGTTTTGTAGTTGTGTACATACCTGAGTTGTATATGCACAAAAGTTCACGTCGAGCTTTTAGAATTGCTCCCCATGTTAATTTAGAACTGTCAGTTTCTATAATTAAATAATCACCAGCGATAGGTAAATGTAATTTTAGAAGATTTTTACATAAATTTTTAATCTGCTGTAAAATCTTTTGATAGTATTCATCTAAAGTCCAAACCATATATTTTTGTAATAGAGTTTGTAATTATGCGAGATTTTTTTGATTAGTGATATGCTTAAAATAATCTATTTTTGTTAGAAAATGATCTTGTAACTCTATTGCTCCTTTATCTATAATAAGTCATAAAAATTCATTAGTATTTGTTACAATGACAACCTTCTTTTTGCTTAGTGCGATTTTGTATTTTTGTGTTTTTTGTGAGAATAGTGCTAAATGTTTTAAATGTTGTGTAAGAGTTTGGATAAATATTAAAATATTGTCTACATAGATTAGACAGAATTGAGATAATTGGACAAAGATATTATACATTTTTCGTTGGAATATTTGTTGAGCATTTTTCAATCTAAAGGGCATAACATTCCATTGATAGTGTCCTCGAGGAGTGCTAAAGGCTGTAAATTCTTTACTATTTACATGCATCATAATTTGTCAAAACCCAGGTTTACAGTGTAGTGTAATATAGAAAACCATTTGGTTGTTTTAATGTGATTTATTAATATTTCTTTTTTTGATAGAAAATACCCATCAAATTTTGTATTATCATTAAGTTTTTAATAATTGATAACCATCCTGACTTTTCCTTTAATTTGTTCAGCATGATTTATTACTAAAAATGTTGGAATGTTATGTGGGCTATTACTGGCTTCTATTAATCTAAGCTTTAGTAATTTTTGAATTTGAATATGAAATTCTTTTTTATCTTCAGAGGTGTATTTCATAGGGCGCACTCTAATGATAAGTGAGGGATTAATTGGTTCAATAATTGTGACGAGCTCATCTTGAAACCAAAATTGAAGGGGATTTTCTGAGAATGAAGGGTTAAATAGAGAATATGCAAAAGCACGGAGTTCTGTAAGTTTGGCATTATCTGGAAATGTCGTACATAAATGAGATTAGATACTAAGTAGATGGGGAAAAACATTTTTAATATGTTGATTTAAATTACAATCACAATGCTGGCTTCGAAAAATGGGTGCAGTAGAGTGAAATTTTGGCTTTCGAATTAATGGGCAAATTAGTGGATAATGAATGCGTGTTACTAAGGAGATTTTAGTTGATGATTGAGTAAAGGAGAGAAAAATTCTTAAAGCATTATTTCTGAGAATTAAATCAGGGTCATCGTCGGGAAGACAACATAATTTTGATATTTAAAGAAGGGCTGATCGAATAACAAAAAATTGATCAAGCTAATATTCATTGATAGTTCGAAGACAATTAAAGGTTCCAAGTTTGGCATTATCTGGGAAAATTGTCGTATGTATATGAGATCGGATACTAAATAGATGGGGAAATGCATTTTTAGTATGTTGATCTAAATTGCAATTATCACACTGGCTGCGAAAATGGATGTAGTAGAGTGAAATTTTGGCATTCTGATTAATGGACAAATTAGTGGATAATGAGTGGGTGTTACTAAGGTGATTTTAGTTGATGATTGAGTAAATGAAAGGAATTTTTAAGAAATTATTTCTGAGAATTAAATCAAGGTCATCGTCAGGGAGATACCATAATTTCAGTATTTTAAGAAGGGTTGATTAAATAACAAAAAATTGATCAATCCAATATTCATTGATAGTTCGAAAACCATTAAAGGTTCCAAGTAGTAGCTTTTTAGTATTTATAGGATTATGATTGAAAATCATAATTTTTTTACAGATTAGTGGTATCACTACCCATATCACATAAAGCGTGTATTGGAATAAGTTCGCATGTAGGAATGCATTATTCTATAGTGATGTAGCTATGAAAGTGCATTGCGTTGTAAAGTGTCGGTGTCTATATGGATAATAGCATGGGTAAATGTAATAGTATATTGTTGGTTAATAGTTGGAAAATCCATAACTATTAAGATACGATTCAAATTTTTGTCATATGTTAAAAATAAATATTGGAAATCAATTTTTTGGTTATTAATATCCTAGAAGCCAAAAAGTAAATTAGCTTCGTGAGTACAAGAATACTTTTGTCCAAGATAATCTTGATATATATATGGAGTATTTTATAATACTTGTAGGTTTGTTGAAACTAAGTTTTGATCTATATGTGAACGGTGTGATCCCGTGTCTAATAAGATCGTACATTATTTTTCTAGTGTAATATAATATCCTGTTACTAATAATTGATTATTACTATATTCTCTTATGCTTGGAAAAGGTCTAAGTAAAATAGATCGATTTGTGTTTGTCCCTGAGATCTTTGTGGTTGTATAGCAAGTGACTTATAATTTTCTATGAAATTAAGTCATGGATGCCTTTGCTTCCATATTTTCTATCTTCATCAAAATCAAGAAGAAGATTAGATGAAGGTGGAGTACTCCCTAATTCACTGATTTCTTCAGCTTGAATAGTTTGACCTATGTGAGAAAAGAGAGGATCTAAATGAATTGGGTTAGTATGTGATTTAAATGCTACTATATTGTGTAGATTGTTATATGCATGTGCAATCTAATAAGTAATACTGTAAAAAACACTGTCATTTTGTAGTTTTACTCCATCTAATGTATGCTTTAGTGTAAGAGATCGATCTAAGTGGAGATCATTAATATTAATTGCATAGATAACATAGGTTTCCTTATATAACTCCTATTAAAACATCTTTTTTAGAATGTATAATTCTTTCATCGTATATCCAGATAGTAATAGGGCTATCAATTCTTCTTTGGAAGTATGCTTTAATTAAAATTTGAATTCCTCCGAATAATATATTTTTTATATTTTTCAGGGCTCTTAATTCTTTCTAAATCTCGCCTTTTTATCTGTTGGTTATACAAAGGTATTCAAGTTCGTTATTTTGTATTTATTATATCAATGGGATGTTCTCCTTGGTGAATGCTATAATGTATACTTCTTTTCCAAATGAAAATATACATATCAAAACATTCTTTCGTTCCTAGAGATAATTTTCGTTTTCTTATTTTATTGTAAGCTTCTTCGAATAAAATAATATGACTTTCATATTCAATAGAGTTGTCATTAATTATATATAATCCAGAGTTTTCTTCCATTAATCAGAGTACAAATATGCTTCTATTTTATTGTCTTAGTAGTTTTTTTTTTATTATGTTTTCTTCAGTTTCTGATAACTCAAATAGATCTTCTTCACTATCTATGCGGAATAATTGAAAATTGGTTCTAACTCATTCTCACTTGTAATTGCTACAGATTTTACATGAATTTAGTTTTTTGGGGACATGTTTGCATAGTGATGTTTACAAATCCAACACTTGCTAATTCTAACTTTTTTAGTATTATTAT
>NEWO01000041.1:2627056-2652179 GCA_003013225.1 Phalaenopsis aphrodite | reverse complement strand
ATTACCACGGATTTCAATTTTTCATTGTAATGTTTTCTTTTTTTCTTGTCGGTTTCACTTTTTCCTTAGTGATATTTTGTTGTCAGGTTCTGAATTCAAGCACAGGTGATTTCTCCTCTTCTTCTTCTTTATTTATAATGGTTAGCAGTTGTCCATTATACAATAATTCAACTTGTGTCCGATCAAAATGAAAATGGATTCTTGATCACTTGTCGATGCATCAGCGGACCAGTGCCAAACATACATCACTTCCAAAAGTGAACAAAATTCAGCTGTTTGACACTTTCCTTGCAAGTGACAGGTTAATGTAAACATGTTAAACCTAGTTTTAGGTCAAATTATTAAAGTGAATGTTGAAAATTTTTTTGTGAGGATTCATTCATTTTGTTTTAAGAAATCGTGCTCACAAACACATGTTTAATGAGCAAGAATGAAATCTCAGAAAGGTTGTATCGAAAGAAACTCAAATTCATTTTTTTTTCTCAATTTACAAATGAGTCATTATTTTTCATGTTGCATAATATTTTTTTAAGTACCACCCAATGATTAAGAGTAAAACCCTTTCTCCTTAACAATCGACCAACTGATAGGATCCTCCTGACTATGTCTTTTCAACTACATACTTGCCCTCCCATATCTATTCAAGTTTTCCACTTATTAGTCATTGAGTCAGGATAGGTCTTCGGAATACTAAAAGTAAATCCCCAATTCAAAATGTCCTGGAAAGAAACAAGTTGCATGGGCTTGTATCATTTTCACTTGATATAATTCCAAATTTAGTTGGGCTTGTAGGCGCTTACCTTCTAAGCTTTCACTTCTACAAGTCATAATTTTGCATTTTCTTCTTTATTTATCTTTTTTCCAACTGCAATCCTGAGAGAAGGAATTTACATTTAAAGTTGAAGTACGGCCTTAGAAAAATATACCAAAACAAATGGTGTTGACCGTGTTTGTGTTTGGTATATAGTATCATAGCACCTAGAGCTTCTTCTATCAATCATTCATGTCATTGTCTCGGACTATTAATCAATGTCTTTTTCAGATTTTGGAATAGTGTTTTGTTGAAAGCCTCGGCCAATCCATTAGCTTTGGGGTAGTGAATTGTCAAATATCTTCAAAATATTCCATGGCTTTGGATGAAGTTGTTCATTTTTGTATTTTTGAAGGCTTTCCAAATTGGTAGACAATATGTGTTTTGAAGAAATGGAGAACTTTTTCTGCTTTAACTTCTGTGAGCTGTATTGCTTCTGCCTATTTGGAGAAGTAATCTATAGCAGCCAAAATGAATTGATGTCCTTTATATGATGGAGGGGCCCACTATGTCTGTGCCCCAAAATTCAAACGACCAAGATGCAATCTTTGGATGTAATACATTTGGTGGTTTACGTAGTACTACTCCATGTATCTGACATTGACGACATTTCTTTGCAGTTTCAAGATAGTCAGTCATCATTGTTGGCCAATGACACGGTGAGATTTGTATATGCAAATTTTAATGAAGTTAACACCACTTAACGACGCTAAAACCTTGATGGAGACAAATTTACAATAGATATACAATATAATCCTAACAAAACACATTTTATAAATATAATTTATCCTTTAAAAATATTTCTCAAACTGTCAAATCTCTCTTAAATATTAACGCAAGTATACGTATCAAGCAAGTAATTAAAGGCCATAATGGAGTCCTAGATATCGATCCCACATGGAAGTTGGACAATCTTAAAGTAAAGTTTAGAAATTCTTTTATAATAAAAACAAAAACTAAAATTAAAGTTTGAAATTTAAAAATAAACTACTTAGGTGAATGCTAATTAAAACGAAGATGTAAGATTACAAAAATTAAACTAAACTAAATACTAAACTTTCAGAAATAAAATTGTGAAAATTAAACAAAGTTTTTGTTGTGACTGAAATTTCAAACATAAGAAAGCATCCTTCAACTTTACAATGAGTAAGAAGAAATTTAAATCATTTTAAAATAAATATAAAAACTATTTTGTGCCAAATAGGAGCAATCCTATTCCTTACCCTCTATCGAGTCCTATAAAGAATATTGATTAATCTAGATTTTGGTCCCTAATTCTGTGGTTAGGCTGGGAGGATATCGACTGCCACTCGAGAGCTTCCACTACACCCTCCCCTGAGGACTAACAATCTCACATTACTTAAAATCTTCAATTCTACATCCAACAAAAGTATTTTTCCTTATTTATTTGCACCCAATTCCATGAATGACATACTCCCCTATGAAATCAAATATTATTCTCCCTACGGTGTAGAAATCATATCTCATTTAAGAAAATGTATCTCTAAACAAGTTTTATTATTTCAATTGGCCAGATCGAAAAGTAAATGAAGATCGGAGTTAAAATCATCACAAATTATTATTATTTAAAACCGTAGGAAATAAAATCTATTCTTCACCCATATCTCCAAAGTAGGGAGAAGGATAAAGAAAACTATTCAAAATTCTTGAGAATGATACGATAAAACATGAATTTCATATATAAAACAAGTTTACAAAATAAAAGAAATAAAAATAGAACTTATCTCGCAATCCTTCCTAATCCCTAAAATTTCTCTCCAAGCCTCTCTCTTTTTACAAACACTCCAAATTCTCTCTTCGAAATGTACTGAAGAAGAAATCTCTCACATTCCCTCTCCTCTTACAAACTTAGAAGAAAATCTCTTCTCTCTCTCGAACTCTCACTCCACACACCAAAACTCTTATCTCCTCCCCCCTTTAAGTTTTTCACATCTTCTTCTTTTATTTTAGGCTTTCTCCTTTAGAAAATAATTCAAAATTCCCTCCAAACTTCCAACCAAAAGTTAACTCTTTTGAATTAAAATGATGTGTCATTTGATCCAAGAGTCTTATCCCTTCATAAAAGAACCTTCCAAAGTGTCTAAATGCATTGAATCTCTCCAAGAGGTGTGTAGAACAAGTGTCCCTTTGAAAATTCATGCAAAATTTGTCTCAAACCACCTTAATTTAAAAAATTCATGCATGTCGCGTCATGCATCAATCTGACACATCATGCGCTAGCTCTCTGGATTTTGGTGTATCATGCACCAAACTGGAGCATTATGCGCTAGAACCCAAAATTGCCTCTTTTTGCTCCAAATTTTATTTTTTTGTCATTTTTGCTCCAAATGCCTAAGAATAAAATACTTGCAATAAAGACACTAAAATAACCTTCTTTAAAATGCAATATCACAAAAAATAAGCATAAAATAGGTACTTAAAATAGTATATTATTTTGCTGTATCAAAATCCCCTAACCTTAAGTGTTACTTGTCCTAAAGTGACACTTTTATTATATAAAAGCATATGGCTGAGGATGGAGATTAAATTATAACTTCTATATTTTAGTTTAATAAATAGAATAACAAAATTTAATAAAAACCCATCAATAACTTAGATTCAAATTCTATGTCTAGGAATACTTAGTAATTGAATTTAAGATTTCTGAATCTCTATTCATTTCAAGAAGAATTGCAATTTATCATATTAAGGAATTTAGAACATTCATATAAAAAAGAACTTCATGAAAAAATTACTAGGAATGTTATTAATAATCTAATACAAGTTTAGCAAATGTTATAAAGCTCCTTCCTTAACTTGATTCAAGTTAAGCGAATTTTTGAATAGGCATCTTATACACCTAAAATATATAGTATTTTTAGACACATTTTTATACATATTTTGAGATATTGCGCTTTAATGGAAGGTATTTTTTTTTTTTCTTGCAGATAAAAGTAAAAATGGAAAAAATGAATAAAGGAGTGAAAAAAGATCAAATTTGGAGCAAAAAGGTGAAAAATTGTGTGAAAGAGTTTTGGCGCCTCATCGCCAGATCCGACGCTTAAGCGTCGGTTAAATGGAGAAGGGCACGCCTAAGCGTTGAGACCTCACGCTTAAGCACCAGTGGCAGTTACTAGATGAGTAAAATCATTTTTCACTAATTTTAAAGAAGTTTTTGAGGCACCCATTGGCTTAATAGGTGTTGTAACCACCATGGATGAAAATTATCATAAAAGGATGCATATCTCGGGCAAATACATCGAATCAAGACACATTTTGAAGAGATCTGAAGGCACCTCTTGGAAAACTATAAAGGAAAGAAGAGAGGAATTAGAAAAGAGTCCTGAAAATATTGGCAAGTTTTGAAAGTTCTTTTCTTGGGAGTTACTTCAGAGAGATTTTCAAGAACCATTTTTTATTTTACTTTATCCTTTTTTTTATTTTTTTTTTGAGTGATTGTAAATAAGAAGAGATTCAAAGGAACTTCAAGAGTTTGGTGGAGGACTTAAGATAAGTTTTTATCTTTTTTTAGACTACTTTTGGTTTTAATCAAGACTTGTTGTTAGTTTGATAATGATTTTTTCTTTTAAACTAAAATGTAGTTTTGTTTTCCTCTTGGATTCTAAGTAGTTTTCTTTATCTTTCTTCTTCAAATATAGTATCTTATTCTATTAAAACTAAGTTAATTTCTATTTTAAGAAAGTCTTATTTAAACTTTAAATATAGTATCTTATTTTATATACTTTATTTTATTTTATTTTATGTTAGTGTATGTGTAGTTTAGGTTCTGAAGGACTAGTGCCCTACAATTTTGAATTAGAAAGAGCTATTAGAAAAATCAAAAAAACTAAAAAAAATTAAAAATCTTGAAAAATACAAAAAAATTACAGAAATGACGAACAAAAATAATCAAAATGCTGAAATTTATCAAGAGTTTAGACCTTTAAGAGATTATGCTAACCCTAGTGTAGATGAACTTCATTATAGTATTCAAAAACCTATTGTAGTGGCTAATTTATTTGAGCTTAAACCTGCAATTATCCAAACGGTATCAAATAATCAGTTTGGTAAATCGCTAACTCAAGATCCAAATTTATACCCTGACAGTTTTCTAGAATTGTGTGCTACATTTAAATACGATAGTGTTTCTGATGATGTCATAAGAGTTACGTTATTTCCTTTCGCACTGAGGGATAAAGCAAAGATGTGGTTAAATTCGTTAGCACCTGGATCTATCAGGACTAGGGGTGATTTAGCACAAAAATTCCTTGCTAAATATTATCCACCATCAAAAACTACGAAGCTTAGAAATGATGTTACGTCTTTTAATTAGTTTGAAGGGGAATCTATTTATGAAGAATAGGAATGATTTAAAGAACTCTTAAGAAAGTATCCACACCATGCTATACCAGATTGGTTAATAATTCAAACCTTTTATAATGGATTAATTTGTTCTCTTAGATCTATTATCGATGCCACTGCCGGTGGTTCATTGATGTCAAAACCATTTCATGATGCTTATGCTTTAATTGAAGAGATGACTACCAATAATTTTCAGTGGCCTTCAGAGAGGGTAAATCCAAATAAAGTAGCAAATATTCATGAAACAGATGCATTTACTATGTTAGCAAATCAAGTTGTTGCAATTTCAAGGAAGTTAGACCAATTTTGGAATGAATTTTTCTCAACTAATTTCCATGATTGAAGAGATGTCATTAGGCTAAATGGTAGATTCTCAAGCATCATTAGAAACTTTGAATGCCATAAATAACAAACATAATAACCCATATTCAAATTATTATAACTCAAGTTGGAAGAACCATCCCAACTTTAACTGGAATAACAATTTGGGTGGTAATAATCAGCAATGGGGGAACAACCAAGTAAACCCATTGGGAAACTGGAACAACCAAGGGAATTAGATCTACTTATCCTCTAAGTTTTAACCCAAATACACAATTTAAGGAGATGAAGTTATCTATAGAAAAAGTGGTGTTACAAATGGGAAATCAATTACAAAGTCAAGGAGTTTTAATTAGAAATATTGACAATCAACTTGGGCAAATTAAAAATTCATTAAGTAACAGATTCTAACACCTCCTAGTAATATTGAATCAAATCCAAAAGTCCAAGAATAAAGAGTAAGTTAAAGTCATACAACTTAGAAGCGAAAGAAAGTTAGAAGGTAAGATTCTAAAAGAGATTGAAGTTGAGAGATAAAAAATTGAAGAATCAAAAGAGGACTCTTTGAAATATTCTGAAAGACCTATTTCTCCGCCAAAAATTGATTTAGAAAAACCACCATCTCCATTTCCTCAGAGACTTTGACAACAGAAGTTGGATAAGTAATTTTCAAAATTTCTAGAAATATTTAAGAAGTTTACAATCAATATTCCATTTGCTGAAGCCATAGAACAAATGCCAAGCTATGCAAAGTTTTTGAAGGATATTCTCAACTAAAAGAAGGAAGTTTGAAGATAATGAAACTGTTGCACTTAGAGAGGAGTGCAGTGCTATAATTCAGAAGAAACTTCCTGAAAAGCTTAAAGATCTTGGTAACTTTACAATTCCATGTGCAATAGGAGACAAAATTTCATTGGAAAGCTTTATGTGATTTAGGTGCAAGCATTAACCTTATGTCATTATCAATATTTAAAAGATTGGGATTAGGAGAAATAACCTCAACTATAGTAATTCTGCAGTTAGTAGAGCATTCAATAACATATCCTAAAGTAGTTATTAAAGGTGTTCTAGTGAAAGTGGATCAATTTATCTTTTCTGTTGATTTCATTATGCTAGATATGGAGGAAGATAAAGAGATACCTATCATTTTGGGGAGACCTTTCCTAGTCACAGGAAGAGGAATGATAGATGTGAAAAAAGGGGAATTAATAATGCGCGTCAACGATCAAACTATTACATTTAACATTTCAAAATTAATAAAATACCCTGCAAAAGGTAAAGATGATGAATGCTATAGAATGGATGTTATAAGATATTTGAGTGAATGTCATTTTAAGACTATTTATAATGAAAAATCTTAAGAAAAAGATTTGGAACAGGAGCAAGAAGAGGAATTAGATCAATGTGTATACGTTCTTAAGGAAGATTCAAGTTATGCTCAAGAAAGTTTTGAAATTTTGGACACGATAGATAAAGATAAATTATTGTCCATCTATTGAAAAACCTCCAGAACTTGAGTTGAAATTTCTTTTTGAACATTTAAAATATTCCTTTTTAGGAGATTCCTTTACTTTACCTATTATAATTTCCTCAAAGTTAACAACGGAAGAAGAAATAAGCTGATGAAAATTCAAAAACAAATTAAGAAAGCCTTCGGATGGACAATTTTCGATATTAAAGGAATCATTACTTCAATTTTTAAGCAAAGAATTAATCTGGAAGAAAAATACAAACCCAAAACTGATCCATAAAGGAGATTAAATTTTGTTATGAAAGAGGTCGTTAAGAAAGAAATCTTAAAGTGGTTAGATGTTGTAATTATCTACCCTATTTGAGATAGTGCATGGGTTAGTCCAATTCACTGTGTTCCTAAGAAATGAGGAGTAACTGTAACTGTGAATGAGCATAATGAGTTAATACCTACTAGACAAGTTACAGGGTGGCGAATATGCATTGATTATTAAAAATTAAATATTGACACTAGGAAAGATCATTTTCCACTACCCTTTCTAGATCAAATGCTGGATAGACTAGTTCGGCATAAATACTTTTATTTTTTGGATGGATATACCGGTTAACATAAAATTCAAATATCTCTTGAGGATTAAGAGAAAACAAAATTTACTAGTCCTTATGGTATTTTTTTTAGAAGAATGTCTTTTGGTTTATGTAATGCCCCTGCTACATTTCAAAGATGTTTGATGGCAATTTTTTGTAATTTAATTGAAAAAGGGATTGAAGACTTTATGGATGATATTTTAATGTTTGGAACTTTATTTGTCGGGTGGTTAGAACATTTATCTAAAGTGATTAAGCGCTGCAAAGAAATGAGTTTAGTCCTTAACTGAGAAAAGTGTCAATTTATGGTAGCAGGAGGAATTTTATTAGGTCATCAAATTAAGAGTTTTTTAGAACATGGTGAATTCTACAGGCAATATATTAAGGAATTTTCTAAGATTGCTAAGCCTTTATGCCATTTACTGGAGAAAGATGCAATTTTTAATTTTGATGAGGAATGCCTAAAAGCTTTTAAATTATTAAAAGAAAAATAAATCACTGCACAAATTATAGTTTCACCATATTTGGAAAAACTTTTTGAACTTATGTGTGATGCAAGTGATTATGCTATTAAAGCTGTTTTAGGACAAAGATATGATAAAATTCTTAAAGTTGTTTACTATGCTAGTAAAACTCTTCATGAGATATGATAAAATTTTTAAAGTTATTTACTATGCTAGTAAAACTCTTAATGAAACTCGAATTAATTAAACAACAACTGAAAATTAGTTATTAGCAATAGTATATGCCTTTGATAAATTTAGATCATATTTGATTGGAACTCATTATATAGTGTATACAGATCATTCTGCTATTAAGTATTTAATGAAAAAGAAGGATTCTAAACCAAGACTTATAAGATGGATTCTTCTTTTACAAGAATTTGATTTTGAAATAGTAGATCAGAAGGAAACTAAAAATCAAGTTGCTGATCATTTGTTCAGGCTTGAATTAAAAAAACCACTTTATTTTGAAAAAGAAATTAATGAACATTTTCCAGAAGAAAAATTATTTACTGTAAATGAGTGGTGTGTTCCATGGTATGCCGACATTGTGAAATATATTGTTAGTGATCTTAAACCTTATGGAATGACATACCAACAAATGAGGAAATTTATTTATGAAGCTAAGACTTATTTTTGGGATGACCCATATTTATATAAACAAGGAAAGGATCTGATCATTCGAAGATGTGTACAATTAGAAGAAACTAATGAAATTATCCAAAAAGTCATAATTCTGATATTTGGGGACATTTTGGTGTTGACAAAACAACATACAAAATTCTACAATCTAGATTTTATTGGCCTACAATTTTTAGAGACGTTAATGCTTATATCAAAGCTTGTGATAGATGTCAAAGAGTAGGCAATGTTTCTAGAAGAAATGAAAAGCCCCTCAATTATATGCTAGAAGTTGAAATATTTGATGTTTGGGGATTAGATTTCATCGAACCATTTATACCATCTTTCAGAAATTTATATATTTTGTTAGCAGTGGATTATGTATCCAAATGGATAGAAGCTTTTGCTTTACCTCGATGTGATGCTCAAAGTGTTACAAAATTTTTAAAAATGAACATATTTTATAAATTTAGGATTCTGAGATTTATCATTACTGATGGAGGAAGTCATTTCAGAAATTCCATTATAGAGAAGTTTTTTAAGGAAATATCATATAAATCATAGGATTGCTGCTGCTTATCATCCTCAGATAAGTGGTTTGGTTGAATTATCCAATCGGAAAATTAAAAGAATTATGGAAAAATCAGTGAATCCAATAAAAATGGAATGGTCAGTCAAACTTGTCAATGCTTTGTGGGAACGTAGGACTGCATATAGAACTCCTGTAGGAATTTCCACATATAGGCTAATATTTGGGAAAACTTGTCACTTACCAGTTGAACTTAAGCTTAAAACATATTGGGCCATTAAAGAGTTCAATTATAATATAAAAGATGTTGGTGAGAAAAGATGGTTACAATTAAATGAGCTTGAAGAGATATGGAATGAATCTTATGAGAGTGCTAAAATTTATAAAGAAAAGATGAAAATGTGGCATGATCGAAAGCTTCTTACTAAAAATTTTTAGCCAGGGCAACAAGTTTTGCTTTATAATGCAAGGATAAGATTATTTTTAGGAAAACTTAAGTCTAAATGGATGGGCCCATTTGTTGTGATAAAAGTTTTTCCTTATGGAGCTGTGGATACTGAAGATCTTAATTCTGAGAAAATTTTTAAAGTGAATAGACATAGACTGAAACCTTATTATATAGGAGATCAGCATAAATATAATGATGGAATGAGGTTGGGTCAATCAGAATGAGCATTGGTTACGTCGGGCTGACGACGTAAAACCAAGTGCTTTGTGGGAGGTAACTCATAGATATCAGTGTGTTTTTTATTTGATTATTATTTTGAGTCTGATTAAGAAATTTGGGCTCATATTTTTGAATTTTTTATGTGCTAGTAATGATTTTTATACTTTATTTAGTAACCTAGACATGTTAGAACAAGAATTTGGACATTAAATTAATTGGTGCAAAAATGTGCAATGGCGCTTAAGCGCCAGATCCGGCGCTTAAGCGCAACAATTTATTTACATGTGCAAATTTTGATTTCTAGAAGGTATAATAGCAATTTAATTGGAATAAATGTGTCTTGGCAGTTTCTAGTCATGTCTAGAAGTTATGAGGGCGAATTAGGCCTATAAATAGAAGGGGTTAGGAATTTCACCCCAGATAATTTTTAGCCCTAAAATTCAAAAAAAGAGAGATTTAGAGAAAATATCTTCATGGGAAATGGATTTAAGGAAGAAGGAAGAAGCCATGAAGAAGAAGTTCATTAGTCAAAGTGCACAGGAGAAGTATAATAGTTTCTTAGCCATTAGTATTAAAGGGATATCTGAGAAGATAAACAAGATGAAGAATATTATATCTACATTAGAGACTAAGGTGCTTGAATTGCATGCTCATCTAGAACATATTGGGTGGCAACTTAAGATGCAATTCTACCATACTAGTTATATAGAGGAAGTAGATAAGGTGATGTTCATTAAGCAAAAGTGGATCGAAGATGATAGTATTATAGCTCGTCACCACCGTCCATTTTTATCAACACTATACTCTTGGAGAGACTACTAAATGACAAGAAATCGTTCCTTTTAATGAAGAGTGGTATTAAGTTAAGTGTTAGGAATTGTGCGTTTGGAGTCATGTTTTTAAGTGTGTTAGTGGTTATGTCTTGTGTTTATTGTTTGTGTTACTTATGTGTTTAATTGTAAAATGTTTGTTAAGTGTTTTGTACTTAGAAAAAAATTTTCATCCAAGAATATTTCGAGAGAGAACTAAGTGTTAAATGTGTTTGTACCTATTTGTGAATTAATATAAGTTTGTTTTTGTGAAAATTTGTGTTATTTTTAGCCTCGAATTGAATTAATTATTATGGAGAATTTTGAGAGAGAAGGGAGTTATTGGAAGTGAAAATAGTCATTTAAGTGCTATGAGACATTTTAAGGGTCGTTTACTTAGGCTAATAGTGCATTTTACTTAAAATTAGAAATTTTGAAAATTTTGTACTGGCGCCTAAGCGCCACATCTCGCGCTTTAAGCGCGAGCCGACCCGAGAGGCAGGCGCTTAAGTGCCACTTACACGCGCTTAAGCGTCGACTCAAGAAAACTGGTTCGTGAACGGTTAAAAGTGAATTTTAAGCCAAAAAATACTATTTTTTTACACATCATATTGTCTTCTCCAACTCAAAATCATAATTTTAAGGGCTATGGTAAGTAGAAATTGAAGATTTCTTGGTGCAATCAAGTGAGGTTTGCTAGATCCAAGTTCCTTAAGGTAAGAGCTTTACTTCTATGCAAAAATTTTGGATTTTCACCATATATTTTGAGCACATTTGGAAGAATTCAAAAATTTACTATTCGTGATGAAAAGTGAAGAAAAATCTATGGAAATTACTTGGGAAGTTTAGTTAGTGCTTTTGGAAGTTTAGTTTAGTGATTTAAACTTGGTTTTTAAAGTTATTTTTGGAATTTACACATTTGTAGAGCACCAAAAATGAAAAGGAGTAGAGGAAAGAGCCCATTTTATTTGAGCAAGTTTGTTAGTTTGAATGCTCAGAATCGATATAGTGACGCTCTACAGTCACGAAAATTGATTCAAGAGTGATGTTTCAAGTGTCCAGGTGGAGAGGTAGAAGACCTGATAGTCCGCCGAAAGTGGGAACAGTTCTGTTGTTTCTCTGTCGTCTCAGTGATTTCTATTTTGTGGGATTTTTATGCAAATCTCCTAGAGGCTGATGACGATCGAGTTATGGTTAGAGGAAAGTTGGTACCTTTTACCCTAGAGGTAATCAACTTGTTTTACCATTTACCACCGGAGACTTTATGCTTTTATGCAAATTATAGTCCTAGTGAAGCGGAGTTAGATGAGATTATTTCATATTTAACTATTAGGAGAGGAATTTGGAAGATAACCAATGAGAGGAGAGTAAATTTCCTAACTTCAAAGTTATGTGCACCTTCAAAGGCCTGACACTATTTCATTTCTGCTCGTCTGCTTCTGACCAATCATCTCAGTGAAGTGACTAGAGAGAGAGAAACATTGGACTATTGTATTTAGGAGGGAAAGCCCATCAACATAGGGGCTTTGACCTATCACACTATCATCAGTTCAGCTGTTGCAACTACTACTGCAAGTATGGGATTTGCTTCTTTGATATTTTCATTATGCGAGCAGGTTTAAGTGAAGTATGATAGTTGGGAGGAAGTTTTGTTACCTCTAAAGCCCATCACAAAGGTGAATGTAAAGACTTATTATTCAATTTTTTGCTGGAGAAGAAGATTTTCCAGAAGTTATGGATTAGAGAAGTCTGCTGCATCTTCATCACGACCATCTACATCTCGTGCTTCTACATATAAAGGTGATACCAAGACTCAGGATGAGTTATTGCAGAAGATGATGGACAATATCAATTTTACAGCTGATAAGGTACAAAATTTAGAGCATTTTGCACATCATACAAATAGTTATAATAGAAGGAAGAGAGATTCTATGGAGAGCCTGGTTATACGTGAACCATAAGTGCAACTTCCTCCATATTTTGGATATCCTGATTATGAACGTGCAGAAAAATGGTACAACGGTGATTATGAGGATGAAGAGTAGAGCTGAGAGATTCATTTTATGGTTATAATATGATGTGAACTATGTGGTCTGAGCTTGCTACATTTGCATCTATGCGTTGTTTTTTGACTATGTGTTATATTGTGTTTTGAATTTTTATGGTTTATTGTTGTTGTGATTATTGTGTTAGATAGTGTTTCATTTTTTTAAATTTTAGGGCAGTAGCTGTTGTTTTGTGTTTAGTACTGTTATTTAGTTAGTTTAGAACATAACTTAATTTCATATCTGTTATAAAGTAGAAAATCTTGCTAGCTTAGATCTTAAACTTGAAATTTTAAAACTGCTACCTTGTATTTTTCTTTTATCATGTTATTGTGTTATTTGCTTTTATACCCACTCTTTAGAAGTCTATTGAATCTCAACATGTTAAACTAAAATAAAATGTTATAAAATTTGATCAAAAAATAATTTTACTCTTATCTTTAGTTTTATACTTGTATAATTAGGATGTTAAAATTTCTGTTAGCATGTTATTTCAATTTTCATTTCGTGCCTATATAATTATCTGATGCTAAACTATTTAATCTTATAAAAATTTAAGTTTGGGGGGATGAAAAACATTTTCAAAATTGGAATTTTATTTTGTTCTTAAATGTACTACAAGTGAATATGATTTTTTAAAAAAATTGATTATGTATATGAAGTTATATTAGGGAAGCAAACTTTGATTTTAGAAATGAGTAAGAAAAGATAGTTAAAATTTTAATAAATCAAGAAAAACTTTAAGTTAAAAATTTTTAGTATAGAAAATGATTTATATAAGTGACTATCTTTAGTAAGAAAAATTGTATTTTTGAAAAATTTAAATAATTTAGACTTTTAGTTTTAATACTTAAATTTCTTTTATTAAAATGATTTTAAAAGCTATTATTATATCTATAACTAAAAGTATTATATCAAGACTTTACTTTAGGAAAGGAGAAGTGAATTCAAAATCATTAAAGGCCTATCCAGATATAGTAATCCTTGCCTAAAAAAGAAAAAGAAAAAGAAAAGAAAAAGAAAAAGAAAAGAAAAGAAAAGGAAAATAAATAAAGAAAAAAAGAAAAAGAAAAGAAATGTCAAGGAGGAGAAGCTTGAGGATTAGTGCTTAATCAAAAATTGGTTCTACATTTGATCTTTTTAAAGTATAAGACTTGATAAAATCTTAAGCTTATAAATATAGTATAATAAGTAAAATTATTTTTAATAAAAATTTTTAAGTAGAGAAAATTAAAGAACTAAATTCTAAATTTAGAAAACCTACAATATTGCAGAATTAGATAGGAACTCATATTTTCATAGTTCTTAACGTTAAAAATTTTCAAACTTTAAGTTGGTCTCATTTACTAATTATTTTTTCTAAATTTGACTACTATATTTCTATATCTAAATTTTGGTAACTTCTAAAGAAACTCGTATACATATCATACATATTTTTTTAAAGATTGAAGTGTCACTTGAGGACAGTAACATTAAGTTTGGGGGATTTTGATACACCTAAAATATATAGTATTTTTATACTCATTTTTATACCTATTTTTGAGATATTGCGCTTTAATGGAAGGTATTTTTGTGTTTTTCTTACAGATACAAGTAAAAATGGAAAAGATTCTTAAAGCAGTGAAAAAGGATCAAATTTGGAGCAAAAACGTAAAAAATTGTGCAAAAGAATTTAAGTGCCTAAGCGTCAGAACCAATGCTTAAGCGCCGGTTAAACAGAGAAGGTCGCGCCTAAGCGCCGAGACCCCGCGCTTAAGTGCTAGTGGCAGTTACTAGACGAGTAAAATCAGTTTTCATGAATTTCGAAGAGATTTTTGAGGCACCCATTGGCTTAATAGGCTGTTGTAACCATCATGGACGAAAATTATCATGAAAGGATGCATCTCTTGGGAAAATATATCGAATCAAGACACATTTTGAAGCGATCCCAAGGCACCTCTTGGAAAACTATAAAAAAGAAGAAGAGAGGACTTAGAAAAGAGTCCTGAAAATATTGGCAAGTTTTGAAAGTTCTTTTCTACGGAGTTAGTTCGAAGAGATTTTCAGAAACCACTTTTTATTTTACTCTATACTTTTTGTTATTTAGTTTTCAGTGACTGTAAAAAAGAAAAGATTCAAAGGAATTTCAAGAGTTTGGTAGAGGACTTGAGATAAGTTTTTATCTTTTTGTTTTAGACTACTTTTGTTTTAATCGAGACTTGTTCTTGGTTTCACAAAGATTTCTTCTTTTAAACTAAAGTGTAGTTTTGTTTTTTCCATGGATTCTGAGTAGTTTTCTTTATCTTTCTTCTTAAAATGATAAGTAATTAAGTTTTGGATGGAAGTTGTGGAGAGTATTGATCTTTAATGTTGGAAAAAGTTGTGATGATTTAAATCCACACACGTCATTTACTTCTTGATTTGGCTAATCCAGATGTTAAAATCTGTTGTGAGAACATGTAAGAACTGGGCAAGTATTGTTTCCATCAACAATTGAAAAGAATCTCGTGAGGTTATATAAATGAGAATGTACTTCATATGATTGAGTGCAAATAAATAGGAAAATATTCATTGATGAGTGTAGAGTTAGAAGGCCTTAAAGTGACAGGTTAATGCCCCCAACTTGGTTTATTATTTTAGATTCTGATATGAGAATGTTAAAGTAATTATCTTTTTAAAAATAGCAAAGCTTTCTAAAAAGTGCATATTGCATAATCTTCTCTGTTGGTTCGATATTCAGGTCTTAATTAAAAAGTCCTATATTACTTGATAACAATGTGTATACTTGTGTATTATCTCAATATAAATATATATATAAATTAAAAGTTAAATTCTTATTTCTCTTCATAATCAAATTTTTGGTTTTGTTGCAAAAAAAGAAATATAAGTGAAAAATACAATCAGAACTATTGTTATACTGTGCATAATCATTAAGTATTCAGTGATCAAGTTTTTGGCGTCGTTGCCCGAGATTAAAATCTTCAAGTAGTGGTGTCGAGTTGATAAATCCTTACCCATACAAAATATCGAGATCAGCATCTCCTCAAGCTTCACCTCACTTTCTTTTCTTTACTTTTTTTTTTCCTTTCTTTCTTTTCTCTTTTCTTTTAGGATCTTTTCAATCCATTCTTTTCTTTTTCTTTTTTAAGTGGGGATTACTACATCTGAATAGCCTTTAATGATTTTGAACTTCACTATCCTCTTCTTAAAGTCAAAATTCTTTACCTTAATTTACTTTTTAAATTCATATTATTTTATGATTTTTCATAAAGTCTCATTCCTTTCTTTATACTTGATACTCTAAAATTCTTAACACTTAAAAAATATAATTTCCTTTAAATAGAAAAGCACAGTCTTATCATGTCATATCAAATATCTTAAACTTTAGAATTGACCTTCATTATTAAAAACTCTTTACCTAAATTTACTATAATACTAATAAATAGAAGTATGGTCAATTAAAGTTAAATTTTAATACCCTAGGCCATGTTAAATAAATTTTTAAAAATATAGTTACTTAAGGATAAATAAAATTTAGTTTACTCCTTTTCCAAATAAATTTTTCTTGCTCCCAAACTTAAGTTCTTAAATGACTTTAAAAATATTTTGGATATAAAATTTAATAGGTGAATGAAAATAGTAAATGCATGAAAATAAAAACTAACCTGTAGAGGATTTCTGACTATGAAACTGGGCTCTGGTATACTGCAGGTACTAACTTTAAAACTATACTCTTGCTTTAAAGCATTAAATAAAACATAATATATTCTAGAGAACTTGTTGAGAATTAAAAACATAAATACAAAAAATGAAAAACTAAACTGACAAACTAAACTAAAAATACTAAAAATGCAGAAAAAAATGAAAGTCCACAATAACTATTACAGATTCAGTTCACAACACAAACTAAAAAAGTCTTTTACTACTACAAAATTCAAATAAAAGTACATCCTAATACAAAAACAAACAACAAATAGACATCAAAATGAATAAACAATACTCGTAAAAAATCAATCTTCATCTCCTTCCTCTTCATCATCAGATTCTCTTCTTCTTCTTCTTCATCATCATCATGGATGGGAGCATAGGGAGTAAAACTGGGGCAAGTAAGAAAGTCCACATTAAGTTCACCCCTAAGGTGTCTTACCATGGCATTTTCAAATTCAATATCATGTTGAATCTCCTCTACTGATATTCATCATTATATGAATTCCTTGCTCCTATCTCTCCCAACTAAGTTTGAATATATAATATATCCATCAGTTGAATCATTAGTTGATCCATAATACTTTCAAGTGATACATATCTTGAAGTAGATGCCCCTGCAGTAGATGTAGAGGGCCTATCCCTTCTTCCACTTCTATAATAAATAAATGATTCTACTCTCTGAATTATATGTCTCTTGATCAGATTTTGTGGCTGCAATCTCTCTTCATTTCTATGGGATTCTACTCTTGATTATATACATAGAGTGAAAATCAAGGCAAGGTACCCCAATCCTCCAGCTGTAGAACTACCAACAATACTTCAAGCAAGCTGAACTATAAGTCCACTCACATCTATTGCCTTCATGTTTAGATTACAATAGTTGAGTATAGTCTATCTTTAGTAACATCAGCCAAATTATTTGTTGGGAACAGTTTGGCAGAAATGAAGTGGTGTCATATTTTTGACTAAATAGTCAACATAGGAGCAGGGAAGTTAATTATCTCATTTTTCTTAATCTTCCATTCCCCTCTTTCATTAGCTA
This sequence comes from Phalaenopsis aphrodite, assembly GCA_003013225.1. Classification (NCBI taxonomy): domain Eukaryota; kingdom Viridiplantae; phylum Streptophyta; class Magnoliopsida; order Asparagales; family Orchidaceae; genus Phalaenopsis; species Phalaenopsis aphrodite. The sequence continues at coordinate 2,634,724 of NEWO01000041.1, read as the reverse complement.
AAAATGCAATCACTTCCTCCAGTGCTAAATTAGTCATTAAAAATGTGGCATATTAATCGAAAAATACACCCCTCAAACCATAAAAAGTATTGATCTGAGCAGCAGTAAACTCAACTTGTTTACCTCTAACAAGGATGTGATCATCAATAGAGAATCATAGGTTTGCATAAAATTCCTGAACCATCAGAGCAATTGCTACGGCTGTGAAGTAGCAGAATTTTTCCCAATTCCTGGCAAGAATCACTCTTTCGACCTCGCCACACAAGTTTGCAAACACCCACTCTTAGATCATTCTCTTGGTCTTCATCTAAGTATTGTAACTATGTTGGGCTTTGAAACTAACAAATCTTTTTTCATCAAAGTCTTCAGACGACTATCCTCTCTTAACTTGGGGAGCCATTTGAAAATTCTATGAAAATCCAAATATAGTCCAAATAAATTACCAAATCAAAATTCTAACTACTCAAGCAAGGTTATTTGATAAGAAACTTTTCACCATGACTTTTCTTCAAGTTTTTTTTTTCATGAAAAATTCCAAATTCTGGATCTCCAAAAATCCATAGTGAAAAAAAAAATTTCTAAGTTAAAGTGAAGCTCTTACCAACAGAAGTTGAAATCTATAGTTTTTAGCCTTTGTATCCTTCTCTATCGCCCACAATGTGATGCCCTAGACCAATGGTATTGAGGTAAAGATGACTTAAGCAGTGAAAATAGAGTTTGACCGTGTGGTTTCATGGTTTTTTTAGTAATATAAAATGTTCGGACCTTTTGCGCATCATGCGGTAAGGTTCTGTAAGTTGGCGCGTCATGCGCCAAAGCTCAAATTTTTTAGATTTCAATATTTGTGGAAATCTGCTCTGTACCACTTTACGTTAACTTCTATTTCACTTAAATAAATCTTTCTAAGCATATATAAACATCACACTAACACCAAAATTTCACAAACAACACAACATTCACATTTATTTATGAAATTCTCGTTGTTAAAAACGAATATTTTTCAAGCAAACAAACATCAAATTCAGTGTTCTAAAGCAAACCAACATCCTAACACTGAAAGATAAATATCAAAATTCAAAACATAAACATAGATAGTGTTCATTAGAAAGGAAATGCAATCCAACACAATAAAATAAAACAACCAGTACTACACAAAACATTTCGTGCATAAATTAAGTACAAACATCATCTTCACTATTGTCCTCTTGGACATCTCACATCGATCGGTAGTCCACATACAGATTGTAGAATGGTCAAAATTGAATTTTCCTCCTCAACCTAAGAAATTTTTTTGAGCATACATACCAATCTATCTTCAATACACTTTGTATGTTCAAAATGTTCCTTCAGTCTCTAATTTAGATGATCCAGCATTTCAGAAATATTCCAAATCACGTGTACGTGATTCTGCACATCTTTTTCTATCTTTTTGATCCTCTTTGAAAGTACACTCGAGTTGTAGTATGGCTGAACAAGTGATGAACTATGAGATCCTTGATCCATTAGTACTCTCATATGATTTTTATCTCCCATTCCAATACAGTTGCAGTAGACTTCTGGAGCCATCGGCTGCCAAGGAAGTAGCACTTTTTCCCAACTTTCATAAGGTACTTGAAATTGAATGCATAGTAGGAAAATAGTGGATGCATGTCTCAGTCCAGTTGCAGATCCATTCACAATCAAATCAAAAACTTATGTCACAATAATAGCTCCAACATCAATAGGTTTTTCGGTTTGAATTCAGTAATTCAGAATGACACTCTCCTTATTGACCCTACTAATTTTCATGGTAGGTAGTGATTTCGATCGAATGAAGAAATGCCATGCTTTTGAAATTGGATTTAAAAATGATGAAGGAAAACTTACATTTCCATCATCTCTGGTTTCTCAATTAGCATCTTCATTCGTAAGGTACTATGGAGTTCATTCAAATTATCTTTTTTTTATCTTTCAATCATGTCATTTTTTCATCTCTTTTTTTATAAATCCTTACATTATTATAAGATTAATTTCTGATTTTCTTAAGTTCATTCAATTGCAATAATCTTTTCTCACCAGCTTCTTTAAAATTGAAATTGAATTCTTTTATAGCCCAATAAGCTTTATGTTCCAATTCAACTCGCAAGTGATAAGTTTTCCCTAAAATTAGTCCATAAAGGGACATTCCTATAAGTGTTTTATAGGTTGTCTAATATGCTCATAATGCAGTATCTAATCTAGTAGTCCAATTAATTTTACTAGGATTAACACTCTTTTCCATAATTCTCTTAATTTCATGATTAGATATTTCTACTAAACCATTCGTTTGGGGATGATAAGCAGCTGCAACTTTATGCACTATATTATATATTTCCACCAATCTTGCAATTGTTTTATTTCTAAAATGTGATCCTTCATCGGTAATGATTACTTTCGGCATTCCATATCTTGTAACAGTATTTTTTATTAAAAATTTTGAAGCACTACGAGCATCACATCGAGGTAAAGTGATTGCTTCAATCCATTTTAAAACGTAATTCACTGCATTAAATATGTATATATTTTTGATTGAGGGTACAAATGGTCACATAAAATGTAATCCCCATCCATTAAAAATTTCAATTTTTGAATTAAAATTTAGAGGCATTTCATTTCTTATTAAAATATTACCTACTCTCTAGCACCGATCACTTGTTTTGATATATATATTAACATCTCTAAATAGAGTAGGCCCATAAAATCCAGATTATAAAATTTTGTGAACTGTTCTATCATTCCCAAAATGTCCTCCAAACTCAGAGTCATGGCATTTTTGAATAATCTCTTAAATTTCTGCATAAAACACACATCGTCTCATCATTAAATCTTTACATTGCTTATATAAATATGGATCATCCCAAATATATGATTTTGCATCATGAAAGAATTTCTTTTCATGCTATTTTGTTAATCCATATGGTAAAATACCATATACAATATAATTTACAATATAAGCATACCAAGATATTTCCCATCCTTTTACAGCATAAAGTCGTTCATCAGGAAAAGTTTCATTAATCTCATTTTCTATATCAAGTATTTCTTCTTTTTCTAGCGTCGATAGATGATCAACAAATTGATTATCAATCCCCTTCCTATCGACTACTAAAAAAATCAAACTCTTTCATCAGAAGTACTCATCTAATTAATCTCGGTTTAACATCCTTCTTTTGCATCAAATATTTAATAGTCAAATGGTCAGTATGCATAACAAATTTAGCTCCAATCAGATATGATCTAAACTTATCAAAAGCATACACAATACCTAATAACTCTCTTTCAGTGGTGGTGTAATTAATTTGAGCATCATTAAGAGTCTTATTAGCATAGTATATAACTTTAAAAATCTTATCATATCTCTACCCTAAAACAGTTCCAATTGCATAATCACTAGCATTACGAAATAATTTAAACTTTCCCCCAACCCGGCGAAACAATTATGGGAGCAATGATCAATTTTTCCTATAAAGTTTCAAAGGCTTTAAGGCAATCATGATTAAAGTCAAATTTTTTATCTTTCTCGAGAAGTTAGCATAAAGTTTTAGTAATTTATAAAAAATCCTTAATATATCTCATGTAAAATCCAGCATATCCTAAAACGCTCCTAACTCCTCTTACTTTGGTAGGTGGAGGTAGGTTTGATGTAACCTATATTTTTGCAAGATATACTTCCATGCCATTTTCTAAAACTTCTTGTCCAAGCACAATTCTTCTTGCAACCATGAATTAACATTTTTCCCAGTTCGATACGAGATTAGTCTTTTCACAACATTCTAGAATTCTCTCTAAATAATTTAGATATATTTCGATTGAAGTTCCAAATACAGAAAAATCGTCTATAAAGACTTCAATCTCTTTTTTAATCAAATAACTGAAAATTGACATCATACATTTTTGAAATGTTGTATGTGCATTCATAATCAAAAAGGCATCACCAAAATGAAAAAGTTCTGTAAGAACTTGTAAACATTATTTTCTCTTGATACTCTAGAGCAATAGGCATTTGATGATAACCAGTATATCTATCTTGAAATTAAAAATATTTACACCCAACTAATTTATCCAACATCTGCTTCAAAAAGGGTAAAGGAAAATGATCATTTCTAGTGGCAGAATTTAATTTTCTATAACATATGCAGATTCCCCAACTAATGACTTATCTTGTTGATATTAGTTCATTATGCTCATTTGTTACTATAGTCACAACTCCTTTCTTTGGAACACAGTGAATTGGACTAACCCAAGTACTATCTGAAATAGGATATATTATTCCAGCATCTAACCATTTCAAAATTTCTTTCTTTACTACTTCTTTCAAAGTAGGATTTAATCTCCTTTGAGGGTCAGTTCTTTGTTCATGTTGATCTTCTAATAAGATTTTATGCATACCAATTGAAGGATTGAATCCTTTAATATCTGCTAATGTCCATTCAAAGGCTTTCATATATCTTTTCAAACTTTCCAACAACTGTTGTTCTTGCATATCAGCTAATTTTGAGGATACTATAGCAGGTAATGTAGATAAATCTCCTAAAAATGCTTACTTCAAATGTGTAGGAAATTTTTTTAGTTCTAGTTCAGAGGGTTTCTCAATAAATGAAATCAAATTCTTCTTGCTTTCTGTAGGATCCAACATTTCAAATCTTCCCTTAACATAAGCCATGTCCTCTTTACTTACTTCCATAGATTCATCTTGAATTCTATCCGCATCTTGATATTCCATATATTCCTTTTTAAATTCCCTTTCAAAAGTTTTCTTGAAATAATCATGGCTTAAATATTCATTAATATCCATTTTGAAGCATTCAATCTCTTGCTCTTTTGCAGGGTATCTTATTGATTTTGCAATATTAAATGTAACCTCTTGATCACTAACTCTCATAGTTAGTTCTCCTTTATGCACATCTATCAATGATCTTCCAGTGGCTAGGAATGGTCTTGCTAAAATTATAAAAATATCTTTATCTTCCTCCATATCAAATACAATAAAGTCCACAGGAAAGATAAACTTATCGACTTTTACTAAGACATCTTCTATAACTCCTTTAGGATAGGTAATCGAATGATCAGCTAACTGCAGAGTTATAGTTATAGGTGAAATATCTCCTAAGCCCAACTTTCTAAAAATTTATAATGACATAAGATTAATATTGGCTCCTAAATCTCATAAACCTTTTCTATAAAATTGTTCGCCAATAGCACAAGGAATTGTAAAACTTCCAAGATCTTTAAGTTTTTCAAGAATTTTTTTCTGAATTATAGTGCTACACTCTTCGCTGAGTGTAACCATCTCATTATCTACAAACTTCCTTTTCATTAAGTATATCTTTCTTAAACTTTGCATAGCTTGACATTTGTTCTAAAGCTTTAACATATGGAATGTTTATCGTTAATTTCCTCAGAATTTTCAAAAATTTCAAAAATTGATTATCTCTATGTTTCTGCTTCAATCTTTGAGGAAAAGGAGGTGGTGGTTTTTCTATAGTGGTTTTTATTGGCTTAATAGGATATTTTACTTCAAAATAAAAATCTTCACTAGATTTCTCATTTTCCACCTCATCTTTTTCAACTTCAACTTCTTGTTGAACTCTATTTTCTAATTCTTTTCCACTTCTCAATTGAATAGCTTTAGTTTGCTCTTTGTTTTGATCTTTAGGACTTACTTCAACATGAAATGTTCCTGGAGGTCTATTGCTAAGTGTAGTAGCAATACATCCCAATTGACTTTCCATGCTTTTGATAGCAACTCCTTGACTTTGTAATTGACTATTGATCCCTCTTAACACTGCTAATATGCAAAGTAAAATAATAATTCAAATTATATTACACTTATATTTCCTTACTTTATAATAAAACCAAAAACTTGATCCTGAAGAAAAATTAAAATTTAACTTTTAATTTATATATATTGGGATACTATGTAAGTATATGTATCGTTATCAAGTAATATAAGACTTTTTGATTAAGATCTGAATATCAAACCCATTGGAAATTTATACAATAAGCATTTTTAGAAAACTTTATATTTCTAAAAAGACAATTACTTAAACTCAATATATTTTAAAGTAATAAAAATTCAAATATTTTTGGTACTTTTGATATTTTGACAAAATTGTAACAAATTAAAAAGATAACTAGAGTTTTGTAGATGAAAAGAACTTAATAAGAAAAATATCTTTCTTCTTATCATGAATCAGTAATAAGTATAGGAATTCTGCTGTGGAAGTATGCAAATTGTCTTGTGCCAAATAGGAGCAATAATTTTCTTTACCCTTACTAGAGATGCTATAAAGAACATTGGCCAATGTAAAGTTTGAAAAGTTCTGAAGACGGGCTAGGTAGGGAAGATAGTAGCTCTCACTCTAGTGTTCCCTCAATTCCCTTCACCTGGAGGCTAACATTTCATATCAGAACCTAAAATAATAAACCAAGTTGGGGCCTCTAACCTGTCACTTTAAAGTCCTCTAACTCTACACCCTTTAATTAATATTTTCCTATTTATTTGAACTCAATCATATGAACTACATTCTCATTCATGAAACCTCATGTGATTCTTTCCAATTGTTGACTGAGATAATACCAGCCCGGTTCTTACATGTTATCATAACAAATTTTAACATCTGGATTGGCCAAATCAAGAAGTAAATGAAGTGCATGGAGTTAAATTACCACAACTTCTTCCAACATTAAAGATCAATACTCTCCATAATTTCTATCCAAAATTTAATTACTTATCACTTTAAGAAGAAAGATAAGGAAAAAAACTCAAAATTCATGGAGAAAATAAAAAAAATTTAGTTTAAAAGTAGAAATCATTGTCAAACCAACAACAAGTCGCAATTAAAACCAAATGTAGTCTCAACATTAAAGGATAAAAACTTATCTCAAGTTCTCCACCAAACTCTTGAAGTTCCTTTGAATCTCTTCTCTTTACAATCACTCAAAATAAAATAACAAAAATGAGAAAATAAAAGTAAAAGTGGTGCCTGAAAATCTTTCTCAACTAACTCCCCAAATGAGAACTTTTCAATACTTTCAGGACTCCATTCAAATTCCTCTCTTCTTTCTTTTATAGTTTTCCAAGAAGTGCCTTGGAAACTCTTCAAAATGTGTCTAGATTTGATGTATTTCACCAAGAGATGCATCCTTTTGTGATATTTTTTGTCCATGATGGTTATAACCACTTATCAAGCCAAAGGGTGCCTTAAAAACCTCTTCAAAATTTTTAGAAACCGAATTTAATCGTCTAGTAACTGCCACTGGCACTTAAGTGTAGGACCCCTGGCGCTTAGGCGTGGCTTTCTCTGTTTACCCGGTGCTTAAGCATCAGATCTAGTGCTTAGGCGCCAAAACTCATTTGCACATTTTTCACCTATTTACTCCAAATTTGATCCTTTTTCACTCCTTTAAGCATTTTTCACCCTTTTTACCTGTATCTGCAAGAAAATACAAAAATACCTTCAATTAAAATGCAATATCTAAAAAATTGGTATAAAAATGTGTTTAAAAATACTATATATTTTAGGTGTATCAACTACCCATCAGTAATATTAATGCTTCCATTGATAACCTTTTCTCCTTACTCGGCAAATTATTAAAACTTGGGGGGTAATAAGGTTTATAAACTTGGTTCCCTTGATTGTTAGAGTT
>NEWO01000041.1:2562728-2575318 GCA_003013225.1 Phalaenopsis aphrodite | reverse complement strand
TTCTCTTCCCCTTCTCAGTTGAATAGCCTTAATTTGTTCTTTATTATGATCTTTAAGATTAATTTCAACATTACTAAGCAGAGTTCCAGAATGTCTATTGCTAAGTGCAGTAGCAATATGTCCCAATTTATTTTTCATATTTCTAATTGCAGCTCCTTAACTTTGTATTTGATTACCCATTTATAATATAAATTCTTCCATAGATAATTTCTTCTCCTTAAATTATAAATTGCTATTAAAATCAGGAGGATAATAAGGTTTATAATTAGTTTTCACTGGTTGTTTGAGGTTCCCAATGGGTTCACTGGAGTGTTCCCCCATTGTGGATTTATGACATTATTATTCATTTTTCTAACCAGAATTATAATAATTCGAATAAAGATTAATAATTTAATTATTTATTGCATTTAAAGTCTCATATGATGATTGAAAACCTAACATTTGTCCCAATGAATTTTTTCAATCACTAGAGGTGTTTGTGAATAATTCATTCCAAATTGATCTATTTTTTTATATTACAATAATTTGAGAAGCCAAAACCGATATTGCATCAGAATCGTGAATACTAGCTACTCTTTTTGTAGTTAACCTTTCAGAGGGTCATTGAAAATTGTTAGTAGTCATCTCGTCAATTAAAAAATATGCTTCATTGAATGATTTTGACATTAACGATCTACCAACAACAACGTCAATAATAAATCTACGAGATCTCACTAATCCAAAATAAAATATTTGAATCATTAAACAATCTGGCAATGCATGGTGTGGACACTTCATAAGGAGATTCTTAAATTGTTCCCAAGCGTCATTTATTGATTCTCTTTCAAACTAACAGAAAGATGTGATATCGTTTCTAAGTTTAGCAGTTTTTTATGGTAAGAAATATTTCGATAAAAAATTTTTGTGATAATTCTCCCAAAGTTCTGATAGATCCAAATGCTAAAGAGTTTAACGACATCTTAGCTTTATTCCTTAATAATAAAGGAAAAATCTAAGTCTGAAGGCATCATTCGACACTCCATCATATTTAAATGTAGCAACACAATTCTAGAAACTAGCAAGTTGTAATTTAGGATCTTCAGTCGGTGTTCCCCCAAACTGATTATTTTACACCATTTGGATAATAGTAAGTTTAAGCTCAAATGAATTAGCAACTACAATAGGATTATGTATACTTAACTAAATTTCATCTACTGTAAGATTAATATAATCTTTTAAAGGTCTTTATTGACATTCATTTTCAAATTCTTAATTATTTAAGTTGTTAGCCATTTTGTTCAAATTAGCAATTTCTTTTTGTTGTTTTCAAAATTTTCTTATAGTTCTTCCTAATTTCGAATCGTAAGGCACTAAGGCTTTGGATCCTAAACTATGCATACACAAACACAATAAGCAATTAAAATAAGCAAACACTCATAAATGTAAAAAATATTTATTTTACTACGATTAATATATGTTTTATAATTAAAAAAAAATTAATTAAAAAGTAATTTATCGTTACCTCCCAACAATGGCTCCAAAAACTTGATGTGCCAGGTTTTTGTATCTACAATAAATGTCTTTCAACACTATAACACACATGACAACACAATTAAAAAACATGTAGATCAATAATAATAATAATCACTTTAGTATAATATGTTTTTTATTTTAAAATCTTTATGATGCCACTACTAGTGATTTAAGGTATTTTTTTTATTTAAAATAGACACTAGGTTGCAAACGTAAGTATACACATCACTCAAGTAATGAAGTTCTCTAATGGAATCTAAAGTATCGATCCCACAGGGAGGATGTAATTTTTATAATAATAACGTAAAACACAATATTCAAACTATAAAAACTAAAGTAAGAAAGACAAGTTAATATGAGTTTAATGTATGCTAACAGAAATAAGTTTACTAAACAATTTTCTAAACTTCAAAGTTAAATTTACTAAGACTAAACTAAGTTTTGTGAAAAAGAGTTCAACATTAAGAAAATATATTTCCTCTTTAGAATAACTATAGTTAGTGAAGCAATCAACATTGTTTAGAATTATATAAAATTTTATTGTGCCAAATAAAAGTAATTCTATTCTTTCTCCTCTTTACGAGTAAAAAAGAAATTGACTAATCCAACGGTTGGTCCATAAATCTGTGGTTAGGCTGGGAGGATATTGGCTCTCACTCTAGAGCAGCGACGTCTTGTTGCTTGAGGGCTAATATCTCATTTTGGTTTCTAAACCCCTAAACCAAATTGGAGATTATAGGGAGTCTTTCACCCTAAAATCTCCAATTCTAAGCCAATTAAACTAAATTTTCATATTTATTTGCAATAAATCCCATGGACTTCATTCTCATCCATAAAATCGAATGTGATTCTCACTTTATTGTAGAAAGCATAGTCATTTCAGATTATATGTTTCTCAACAAATTTTAACAATTCAATTAGTCTTATTGAAAAGTAAGTTAAGTTCAGAGTACAAATCATCATAATTTATAAACATTTGAAACCTTGCACAACAAAATTAATTCTTCGCAAAATCATATCTCATTGTAGGGAGAAGGATAAAAAGACTACTCACAATTCATGTGGAAGGAATGACAAAACATTGATTTTATATATAAAAACAAGTTTAAAAAAAAATGATAGGAAAGAACACAACTTATCTTTAACTCCTCCTCAAGAAAATCCCTTGAAGTCCCTTTGAAACACCTTCTTTCTTTACAATCCACACTGAATTCTCTCTCAGAAGTGTAATGAAGAAGAAATCTGTCATCTTTCCTCTCCTCTTATAACTCCTGAAGAAAATTCTCTCCACATACAAGACTCTTCTACACAATATGTGACTCATAACACACTACGAGAGAAGACACAAATGACACAAGACACAAAAGAAGACAAGACTCACAACTAGACACACCACCATAAGCACCAACCCCTCTCTTTTAAAGAAATTCAAAACCCCTTCTTTTCCCAAGCGACACACCGCTTCATTCAAAGAGATAAATCCCTTCATTCAAGAGACATATCTCTTCATTTAAGAGTCTTTCCAAAGTGTCTAGATGCATTGAATCACTTCATCGGGTGCTTAAGTTACTTGAAGCCTTCTAGAACATTTTAAAATAGTCAAAAAATGACAAAAAATCATCCATAACCATCTTTGATGCCTATTCACCAGAGTCCCGTGCTTCTTTTGGATTTTGGCGTCTGTGGCGCCTCTTATCAGGAATTTGGCGCCTCTTGTGACAATGCATTTTGAAAATCCATATTTTTTACTTCAAATTTCCTTCTTTCTGTTCCAAATGCCTAGAATCAATATATCTACAACAAAACATGTGCTTTTTTTTGAAGTTTAATATCACTAAATTTATGCATAAAATATATACATAAAATTACACATTTTTTTTGTGTATCATCCTACTGGAGCTTTACTTAGTGACTGCGTGTGCTTGCAGACTACAACGAACTCTTTAAACTTTTAGGCACGGATGAGCTCATCAATATAATTTTAGAGGTGATGGCATTCCTCAGTGTCATGGCCGTGGTCACAGTGATGTTGGCAGTGTCTCTTCGGATCTCGTAAGGTTGGGACTGCCTTTATCGGCAAGGCTGGTTAGAAGTTGTCTTTATTTTGGATAGTCTCGACTATTTCAATCATTGACACTGAGAGATATCAAACATTACATTTCCTAGTAAAAATGTGATCGCTCGTAATATTGCGCTGATCGTTGGTCCAAGCGCCTCTTTCGGTTAAGACGGCCTCGGTCATTTCCTCGTTGATCCCAAGCCGGGAGTTGTTGTGGTCGTGGTGACAAGTAAAGGACAATTGTTGTTCACCTTATGCGATACGCCCTATTCATGCCGCTTCGTTGATGCGTTGTTAGACAACTATCACGAACCCTTTCAGGGAGCCCTAAAGGTCTTCTTAGACAAGTATTTACTCGTTCTTCATCTCAAATACCTCTGCAAAAGTATTACGTTTAAATAGGTTTAGGTCATACATGAACTGTGTGGACTCCTCATTTCAAAGCGGTTTGCCTATATTAGGTTTCCGGCCTCTAACTTCCGACATGTCATTCCGGAAGTAAGCGATGTAGGCCCATAAACTCTTATTTTCTCCTTGCTTGAGGTCCATCAATGTATCATAGTCTTTTCACAATTTTTGTAGGTTTCAAAAGTGTGAAACGAAGAGCCTTTTAAATTCTCAATAACTTGGAATATATTCATTTGGCAAACCGTTTAACCACCAAAAGGCCGACTGTTTTGCGCCAAACCAGCAGAGTAAAGGAGTCAAATTTGAACTAGGCTTTAGGCATGTGTCCATAAACATCATATATTTATTGTCGTACAAGAAAGGAAATAAAATAATAATAATAATAATAATAATAATAATAATAATAAAAGAGAGTGAGAAAGTGTTTCTTGCGATTCAAATACGACGCGCGTAAAAATACGTGTCCGACAATCGAGACCGTTAATCAAATAGCATTTGATCCCTATTTTCGTAAAAAAAATTTCATTTGATAGTAATATGCGGTGCTCAATCCCATTGGTTACAGCTGCTTACCAAACTGCCCGACGTGTCTTCCTGAGAAAGAAGCCGTAGCTGGACGACACACCAGCAAAATACCACGTGTCACGTTGCTTTAAAGCGGGATATATTCTGCGGCCGTCACACAGCTCAACGTATATAAGTTCTCCATATCTTCCTGGAAACAGACACGTGCTTCGCATCTAAACCTTTACTATCAAACCTCCGATCAAAATCGTTAAAAACACGCCGCTTGTTCCAATCGGAACATCCCACGATGGCTACAAAATTTTATTCAATGGAGTCATTTCCGGTGTCATTGTCGTAGGGGCCCATGCTTTTCGCGAAAGGCCACCACTGACGATACAACCACGCGTCCTCCCACAAGCTCCAGGCGTTCGGTGATACAAACAGCTTTCCAAAACCAACGGTCTTGATGCATTTTACCGGGCGGAGACTACGACGTGGAACTGCCTGTCGGGCTTGTTCGCTACCCGTGACGGTGACGGGCAGGTGCCCGTTCTATCTCTGGATGAAAAAAAAGTTGAGCAGCAAAATTTTTAACTCATGTATTCGGTGGCCGATGAACGGCGGAAATAATTTTGTTCTCTCTCTTTCTCTCTCGATTTCGAACCCGATCCCTTACCAGATTTTGATCGGGTAATGGCGGAGATATGCTGCGGAGTAGTTAGCCGAGGCGAGCCAGCTGTAGCGGTGACTGTAACGGATAGCCGGGAGACGGTTTCTCGTACTGCAAGGAGGCGGAGGATAGAATTTCAGCGATTTAAGTTTGTCGCAGGTGTTGATTCACTGGCACAATCCTCAGAAGGTAATCGGAAAAGGCGGAAGATGGAATTAACTACGCCGATCAAGGAGGTAGCATCTAAAACTCAGGAGGATGAATCCTGCTGCGTTCTCGACAGCCGGGCTTATTCTGGAACCGAGGCCGGTGAAGTAGCTATTTGTCCCAGTTTTGAATCCGTCGACGAGGCCCGATCTGCATCGACAGAGGCTGCTGTGGCCCTGTTGAACGAGTGTCCCACGTACGGTGTGATGTCGGTTTGTGGACGGCGTAGGGACATGGAGGATACCCTCTCCGTCCACCCTGATCTTCTCCAACGTTGCGACAGGATTCCTGAAAGATATCATTTTTTTGGTGTTTATGATGGTCACGGATGTTCTCATGTTAGCTCCTCTTTTTCTCTAGGTTTTCGTTGTACTTTTTCTTTTTTCCCCCCTATGGCATGATCGACCTAACGGTTATTACAATCTATAGGTTGCCGTTTCTTGTAAGGAGAGGATGCACAAAATCGTAGCGGAAGAGTTGGATCGGCTTGAGTCGAATCCTTCTACAAGTCTCGACTGGCAGGGTCTCATGGAGACGAGCTTCTTTAGCATGGACGCGGAAGCGACTGCTTGGCGCGGTGGGCCTGAGATACCCGCCTGCCGATGTGAGTTCCAGACTCCCAAATGCGATCACGTTGGCTCCACTGCTGTAGTTGCCGTAGTCTCTGGCGAGCACATCATTGTCGCTAACTGTGGCGACTCTCGTGCCGTTCTCTGCCGCAACGGTTCTCCTGTCTCACTCTCTGACGATCACAAGGTCAGTGATTCAATCACTAAAATCCAAGATCTATTGATTCTTCTTCTAAATCCGTTCAAGTAACCGTTCGTTTTCTTGTGTAACTGCAGCCCGATCGTCCAGATGAGCTCCGACGAATAGAAGATGCTGGCGGCCGCGTGATCTACTGGGATGGCGCGAGGGTTCTCGGTGTACTCGCCATGTCTCGAGCAATAGGTGAAATATTGAGATCGGCTGCTTGCTATCTAATTAAAAAAGCTTATAGCGATCTCTGTGGTGTAAGCGCTTACTTTATTTTTATTTATATCACAGGGGATAACTATCTAAAGCCTTTCGTGATATCTAAGCCGGAGGTGACGGTGACGACGAGGGGAGAAGGGGACGACTGCCTGATCTTGGCGAGCGACGGGCTTTGGGACGTGGTGACTAACGAGACAGCATGCCAGATCGTAAGAATGGTGTTGCGAGGCAGCGGACTGCCTGAGGGTGACCCGAGCCGTCCTAGCTCCGATAAGGCGTGCGCGGATGCGGCAATGCTGCTCACGAAGCTGGCTCTTGCTCGTCAAAGTGCCGACAACGTAAGCGTTGTGGTGGTAGATCTCAGGAGGAAATTTTGAGACAGAGGATGAGTGAATTTTATGTTAAGGGAAAGAAAATTCTGGCAAATTTAGGAGTAAATTCGCCATTTTCATTGTATTTTTTTTCCCAATTTGTATGGGTAGGATATATCATTGTAAAAGCTGATACTGAAGAAACTCCGTGGATGGCAGAGCAAAAGATGAAGCAGAAACAGTTTCACTTGTTCATGCAGTCGATGCTATTATATGTTGATGACTAGAACAGGTTATATGTTGATGACTAGAACAGGTTACTGGGATGGAATATGGTTTCTTTCTTTGAATCATTTTAGCTGAAGCTTGACGGCATTTCCAGATGATAGTTATGGCGCGATTACGAGCAATTGAATACTTAGGACATGAGTTGGACGAGAGACGGAGTTGCCGAGTTGGGCTTCCAGAGTAAACTGTTATGGGCTTGTTGAGGATTATTTTTTTTTCTGTTTTTATTTTTATTTTATTTTCAATTTTTTATTTTTAAAAAACACTCCAAAAATTAAAATAAAAAATCGATAAAAAAACTTTTTTTGTTTGATTTTTATTTTATTTTTTCACTGCTTTTCTTAAAAAATCGATAAAAAACAAATAGTTTCTATGCTTTTATTATTATTATTATTATTATTGTTATTATTATTATTTTTTATTATTATTATTAGTAGTAGCAGTAGAGAAATTTACATGGGAGAACGGTGTTGCAGAGCTGCCTTATTGAACAAAATTTTATGTTTCATTGTTATTATTATTATTATTATTATTATTGATGTTGGTTATTATTATTATTATTATTATTATTAGTATTTTTATTATTGATGTTGTTGTAACCTTCTTGAGCAAAATTTTATGTTTCATTGTTATTGTTATTATTATTATTATTCTTCTTATTATTATTATTATTATTATTATTATTATTATTATTATTATTATTGATGTTGTTGTAATTGAATTTCAAAGAATTTGTGAACTTGGAGTCATTTATTCAACAATAGTATGGCACGAAAAAGATAGTAGACATTGGAGAAATTTAACCAATTTTAATATAAAATTAGTGAGAGAATTTATACAATAACAAATTCGGCAAAACTAAGAGATTGAATGGTGGGTTAGATTTTATAGTTGACTTATGTAGTGTTTAACGGAGAGTAGCCCCTCCCACCAACTAATCCTCTGGCACCCGAGCCCAAGGTCAGTAGTTTGCTCAAGGAGTTGAATGGGCGGAAGAGTCTCAATACCAAGTAGTGTTGGATAAATGTCAAGGAACAAACTGTAAAGGGGTAAATAGAAGTGTTCTGCCAGCTGAAGAATGTATTTCTAACTGATAATTAATGCCAAATGCCTCGAGAAGTTTGAGGTTCCATCTACGGAGCAATACTCGGGCTGGAGCTATCCAGCCATTCCTACTGCTTTCATTGAGTTGGGTATATGTCTTCTCAAAATTTCCAACGCATTGAAAGGTCAGTTACTTTATACTGCATTTTGGGATTCAACCCTCAGGTGGTTCAACGGACTCTCCGTCGGGATTATTACTTTCTTCGAAGAGTTCATAAAGTTTTTTAATTTGTACTTCACTAAGGCCCAAAAACCCCACCAGAATTAGGAATCTTTGTGGCAGATTAAGCAGGGACCGAATGAGAGCTTGCTGAAATATGTTATATGATTCCAGAAGGAGATGCTCGAGGTATGAATCTGTAGGCGACGAATGCAAAGGCCGCTCTGGCATAAGAGCTAATTGTTTAAGTATTTCCTAGGTTAGCAAAAATTATAATCTCAATCAAACTTATAGAATTGGCAAAGTGCCAAAAAAATACGAGAACTCGCCTATCTCAATAGGTGAGATGTTTGACAGTTAATCGGTGAAATAAGGCTCAAGGAGAAGCATGGTCCTCGCTTTAAACATGAAAGAAGATGGTCCTCACATAGGGATAGAGAGGCCAATCGAAACACAAAAAGCTGTAGCCAATCAAATGATTGCCTAGCCTGATGATCTAGAAATGCCGAGACACACAACTAGTGGGTCGATGGCATAAATGGTGGAAGCTATTCATAACAAAGAATACTTTCTATAGGGCCCGACGATGAAAACTAGAGCCTTCCTCTAGAACACTAATAAGTTCTGCGAGGACCAGAACACCACGACCATGATATGAAGCGGCGCAAACACTTCTGTAGCTTAGTCGAAGTGTTAATTCAGCTGGAAAGCTCAAAGAGTTTATCGCTCCTATAGCACACACTTGCCAACAGAGGAAATCACTTGCAAAAGATGAGTTTGATGGACCATTCCGAGCCAAAGCTATCCACATTGCGAGGTAAGTGTCGATAACACCAGGAAAAAACTCAACCAAATAACTGATGCGATAGTTTTTATGTTGCGTTGCAAATATCTTTCAAAATTACAATACACACACGTCAGCACAAAGACTAAATATGCAGTTCAATCCCAAAATAAATAATTCAGTCTAAATTTTTTTATTTTTAAAAACTTTTAAGCAGTCAAACCGTAGTAATAACACAAGTATACATATCGCTCATGTAATAAAGGGCTTTAGTGGAGTTCTGAGTTTCAATCTCAAAGGGAGTTGGAAATTCTTATGGTTATAACGTCAAACACAATATTCACTCTATAAAACTTAGATACACTAAATAAATCTACAGTAAATTTATTGTATGTTAAATGAAATGCAGTTAAAAGAACTAAGTTAACTAAACTAATTGCTAAACTTCGAAAGTAAACTTATAAAGACTAAACAAAGTTTTGTAACAAAGAGTTCATATTTGAGAAATCATCATTCCCCTTTAAAATGAGTTTATAGATTGTGAAGTAATTAAAATCATTTAAAATACATATAAAATTGTATTGTGTTAAATAGGAGCAATCATATTCTTTACCTTCTGAGGGTGCATAAAGAACATTGACTAATCCAGAGCTTGGTACATAAATCTGTGGTTAGGTTGAGAGAATATTGGATGCCACTCCAAAGCTCTCACCTCTCCCTCCCCTGTGGGCTAACAATCTCGCTTTAGTTTCCAAGCAACTTGACCAAATTGTGGATTTTAATCTGTTACCTTAAAACCTCCAATTATGCACCGATCAAAGTATATTTCCTTATTTATTTCAAATTATGCACCCATCAAAGTATATTTCTCAATTTATTTTCACATAACCCCATGGACCACTTTCTCACCCATGAAATTGAATATGACTCTTACTTTATTGCAGAAAACATAACCCTTTCGGATTTTATGTTTCTCAACAAATTTTAACATTTCAATTGAGCAGATCAAAAAGTAAATAAAGGTCAGAGTTTGAATATACACAATTTATTGTTATTTAAAATTATATATAACAAAATAAATCTTCACAAAACCATATCTCAATATAGAGAAAGGGATAAAGAAGACTAGTCAAGATTCATAAGAATGATATGAAAAAACATAAATTTTATATATAAAAACACGTTTACATAACAAAGAAAGTAAAGAACACAACTTATCTAATACTCCTTCTTAAGAAATTCCCTTGAAGTTCCCTTTAAACACTTTCTCTCTTTACAATCAGACTCAATTCTCTTTTAGAAAAGTAATGAAGAAGAAATCTCTCACTTTCCCTCTCCTTTTACAACTCTATAAGAATCCTCTCTTCTCCCAAGACTTCTCTCTCACACCAAGTTCTTCTCTTCAAACCTCTCACTCCACTTTCTTCTTTAGACTCCTCTCTTTTTTAATTAGGTTTAACCTGCATTTCAAGAGAATTCAAAATTCTCTCCTTTTTTCCCAAAATGCACACCTCCTCACACCAAAAGACAAGTCCCTTCATTCAAGAGCCTTTCCAAAGTGTCTAAATGCATTAAATTACTTCATGGTGTGTTTTAATTTAGCACAAAAATAGTCATAATCTCCTTACTTTATCTTAATTCATCTATGGTGCTTCTAGCTCCATTTCTGGCGCCTCTACCACTAGCTTAATGAAGTCCACATTGTTCAGGTTTCTGGTGCCTCTGGCGTTAATTCTGGTGCTTCTGGCATTACTTCTCTATAAAATGGCACCTCTAGTGCCAGCTCTCTAGAAAATGGCACTTCTGGCGCTAGATCAGGCGCCTCTGGTGCTAAGATGTTGAAATGCTCCGTTTTGACTCCAATTTTCTTCCTTTATGCTCCTTTTTGCTCAAATTGCCTACAATCGCTATATCTGCAACAAAACATGAAAATACCCTTCTTTAAAGTGTAATATCATCAAAATTAAGCTTAAAATGTATATATAAAATTGTACATTACTTTGGTGTATCAAAATCCCCCAAACTTAAATGTTATTTGTCCTCGTGGGATTCTTTTACTACATAAAAATATGACTTATAACAAAGATTAATTTATAAACTTCAAACTTTTGGTTTAATAAATATAACAGTATAACTTAATAAAAAATTTTAACAACATATGTTAAAATTTTAAGTATTAGAGCACATAGTAATCAAGTTTAAGATTTATGAATCTCTATTCATTTCAAGAAGAACTGTAATTTGTCAAATCAAAGATACTTATAATATCCACATGAAAAATAATTTCATGAAAACTTTATTAGTAAGGATATTAATACTCAGATAAAAGTTTAGAAAATAAAACCTTTTTCCTCAAGTTGATTCAAGAGAAACCAATTTTTGAATGGGTATCTCCTCAAGCTTCTCTTCACATTTTTTTTCTTTTTCTTTTCTTTTCTTTTCTTCTTTTCTTTTTCTTTTTTTTTCTTTAGGATCATTTTCAATCTTTTCTTTTTTTTTATATTTCATGTGAGGATTACTATATCTTGATAGCATTTAATAATTTTGAACTTCACTATCCTCTTCTTAAAGGTAAAACTTCTTGCATTCGTTCACTTTATAAATTCATATTAGCTTTGAATATTTTTCATAAAGTTTCATTTTTTTCTTTTTATATGAAACTCTAACATTCTTAATACTTCAAAAATACAATTTCCTATTCAAACTCTGATCTTCATTTACTTTTTGATCTAGCCAATTAAAATTTTAAAGTTTATTGAGAAACATAAGATTCGAAAGGGACATGCTTTCTACAACAAGGTAAGAGTTATATTCAATTTTATGGGTGAAAATGTAGTCCATGGGGTTGGGTGCAAATAAATAAGGAAATATACTTTGATGAGCGCAAAATTGGAGATTTTAAGGTGAAAGACTAAAATCTCCAATTTGGTACAGTTGCTTGGAAACTTGTCGGCACTATTTTTGGTATGGATTTTGCCCGTAAGAAGCTGTCGGTCATCGACATTAAAATCCCGTTGCCCGCTTCGGAAGGACGTTAAAAAATTTTTTTAGTTTTGAAAAAGATGAAGTCAAACTGACCCCTTAATTTTCATAGTTTAAATGAAAGAGCACTTTACCTCAAATCTTGTATCTATCCCTAAGGATGAACACAAGAATTGAGGGTGAGACTCGATCAAATAAACTTGAGAAAGTTATGACATCCGTTTAATCTACGAAAACCAATATATTGGCCGACAAGTTCCCCTATTTAATATAAGATATTAAACAGGGTTTACATTATGCTGGGTTCGGGAAAAGCTTCCTATAAGGGCAAGCCCCTATAGTTAATTACATCTTAGGTAACAGAAGCTACCTAAGAATACTCTCAATAGAATCAAGAAACTTATCTTCAAGGAGTTCAAATGGTAATGACATTTCAAAGATATTGGATGGGGAAATATAAAAGGGATTGGTTCAAATTTGGAACATTTTTGTTTTGAAGTCCAAAGGAGGGGATACTAGAGGATGTCACAGATTCGAAGAAAAACTTCGGTGACTTCCCAAGCTATCCTATTATTTGGCTTCAATTTAAGAGAAATTATTGAGATATTTCATCCTGCAATTTT
>NEWO01000041.1:2513985-2525165 GCA_003013225.1 Phalaenopsis aphrodite | reverse complement strand
AGCAGGTGAAAGAAACCTTGATACAATCCAAAGGCAGTGCATCAATTCTAAGGGGTAGACCATATCCTGAAGAATTTGATGTCGTGCAATATCACAAGGGTTTCGTACCACCTCTGTTTAAAACTTTTGGTGGAATAGGAAACCCTCGACATCATGTGGTACATTTTCACGCCAGTTGTTGCAATGGAGGGAGAAATGATGCTCTACTCTTTCGATGGTTTGTCAGTAGCCTATCAGGAGTGGCATTTGATTGGTATGCAAAATTACCAAATGGTTCCGTTAAAACGTTTGCAGAATTAGAAGATCTCTTTATTAAACGATTTACCGGGCTCGACACCATATCACTGTTGGTGATTTAGTGATCGAGAAACAAAGAACAAATGAAACTTTAGTGGATTACATTCTGCGTTGGAGGAATCTAAGCAAGATATGCGAACCACAATTTCAAGTACAACATGCGATCGAAATCCTGTTAAAGAGTATTCATGGACCAATTGCTTTCCTCCTCAAGGGATTCACGATTAAAACTTTTCAAAATTACTCATTAAGGCCGAGAGTCTTCAAGAGGAAGCGAACAACTTGATTTCATTGAGAAATTTGAAAAATAGAGACCCACAAAAGTCTTCGAGAAGAAGTCTGGGACTGTTGTGGCTATTAATAAGGGTAAGCAGCCATTGGAGATAAAAGTTGAACAACCACAATCGAGCCATCAGCCTCCTCAGCAATATCGTACACAATCATCCCAACAAAAGACTTATATGGTAAATAATAGATCAATTCCAACCTTGATAGAGCATATGAACAGAGTATATCCTTTTAAAGATGAAGCAATTGGTAAAATGTTTCGCAATCTAATCAAGAAAATGAGATTCAGCTTGCAGAACCAAAGAAGCCCGATGAGGTCGATAAGAAGGATCACCCATTATATTGCCCATATCATAGAATGACTGGACATACTCTGGAGAATTGCTTTTCTTTCAAGAATTGGTTGCAATATAATCTCAGGGATGGGAACATAACAATCCCGAAGGAGTATATGAAAGAACATAGACAAGGTTCAATCAATACAGTTTCGGTTGATCCCACTGTTTTGATCGACCCTTACGCAGTTGAAGATGGGTGGAATACAGTTTGCACAAAGTATTCGAAGAAAATACTGAATCAAACTCAGAATACTTCAGCACAAGCTACAATTGAAGATCGAGAACCTGTTAAGACATTCTTGTCGATTATGGTAGAAGAATATCCGAAGAAGATTGAAAAAACCATCGAAAAGATGAAATGTGAAATGAGACTTGATCATCTGAGATTAGTTACTACGGATTTGAGAGAGAAATCTCTCAAGCCACTGACTTTGCATGATTTCTTCTTTGCTCCACTAGGGGCACATAATACTATGGAATTTGACTTTTGTTGTGTTCTAACTGTTTCTGCTGATGGTACAATTGGGGATGTCTCACCTAATCCTGATACTAATCTCAATCTTTTTGACGATTCTCAAATCGTACAGAATTCTAACACATGTGATGATAAGTCAGGAGGAAATATTGATGATAACGATTAAAATTCAGAAGAAGATGCGCCAATTTTTGAATTTAATGGATCACCGATTGAAATAGAGTTGGAGTCTTCGGATTCAGAAGGAATCCTGGAAGAATTAGTTACTCCAACTCATGTAGAGGCAATTCTAAAATAAAGTCATGATTCAGAAGAGGTGACGGAAATAAATTTAAGAAGTGGAAAAGTATTACCTCCGAGAATGGGTCCAAAGGATGAAATGAAACAAATAATTATTCAGGATAATCTAGTCCCACCGATTGATGAATACTTGTCCAAAATAGAGATGAGGAAATAAGCATTAAAGTGGACTATAATGTACTAGCCCATCTCAAGAAATTACCTGCTAAGTTGAGTATATACGATGCCTAGATCCTATCAAAGGAAAATGAGAGAAGCTTTAATAAAAGCTTTGCTAGATCCAGAAATCTGTTTAGCTCAACTTGCTAGTACTTCCTCGGATGAGGTTTGTTCATTAAGAGAACAAGTAAAAATAACATTGACAAATGATGATTTGCTACTTGGGACCGCTGATCATAACCGTCCGTTGTATATTTCTATCAACATCGGCAACTTCATGCTCTCCAGAGTATTAATGGATCCAGAGGGCATCCATTAATATAATGATTTTACGGACTTTAGCATACTTGGATATAAACGCAAGAAAATTAACTGCTGATAAGATGACGTTAAGAGGTTTTAACCAGAAAGGGGAAAGAGCTATTGGATCAATTACATTACTAATGAGAATAGGAGAATTAGTAACAACTGCGAAATTTCATATCATTGATTATGAGACTTCGTTCAATGCTCTCTTAGTTCGACCCTGGATTCATGAGAACAGTATAGTCCCTTCGTCATTACACCAATGCATAAAGTATTGTTTGGAAGGATAAGAATATTGTATAAAGGGAGACCTACAGCCGTTTTCAATTCATGAAATAGGCATTCATGAAGATGTCAATTACTATACTCCTCTGAAAAAGAATGTTATGTTTCAAGATGATATTACAAGAAACGTAAAGGGTCCAGAAGATATACAAAGACATGGCCATGCAATACTGATTCAACAATCTTTTATTACCCCTTTACAACAAGAGGGTGAGAGTTCCTCTAGAACTCGTATCCGAGGTTGAGACCGGGGAGGAGGTCACAGAAGGAAAGATAAAATTGTTGAACAAAAGAGTCCAATCATCAACATTGGTCTGGAAGACAGCTCTGAAGATGAAAAATTAGGAAAAACGTAACAACAATTAACCAGAAGAAACCTCTTTTCGAAATTGATTTAGAACATAAAGAGAAATGTGAATATGGTTCAATGTACGATCGAATTAATTGCTATGTACAAACTATGGCCCTTACCCCAATTTCTACTCATAAAATTGAGGGTCAGATGGTCAAAGAGGTACATGGTGCAGGTATGAAAGAAATTAAGTTTCATCATGGTTCTTCATCCTCTAGTTCCGAAATCAATGTAGAACTAGAAGATGAGCTTTCTTCTGAATTAATGGAATTACCTGTTGATTGGTATTTGCCTTGCGTTCAAAATCTTGCTCAGTGCGGTCTGGTACCTAAGCTATGGTCAAAAAATCAATCACAGTAATTTGAGAAACATTGGAATAATGATAATCAAGCCTTTAATTTCAAGCAAGGTCTCGGATTCGGCACAGTAGGGCCTGTTGATGATAAAAATTTTGCTTAGTTATTACTAATGGACATGAAAAAGATTGTTTGGAAGTTCTGAACAACTATGAATCTAAAATTGACAATGCCCCACCTGAATTTGAAGAAGAGATCAAATCAACCATAAATGAGTTACAAGAAATTAACCTGGGTACCCAAAAGGAACCGAGGTCAATTTTTATTAGCTCTCTACTTGGTGAAAAGGAATCTATGAATATGATTAAGCTGTTAATAGAGTTCAAATATTGTTTCGCTTCGTGTTAAGAGGAAATGCCCAGATTAGCGCCAGAAGTTGCAGTACATAAACTGGGCATAATTCCTACAGCTATTCCAGTTAAGCAAGCTTTGAGAAGAATGCGTCTCGATATTGAATAACAAGTTATAAATGAAGTCAAGAAGTTAATAGACACTAAATTCATACAGGTGGAACAATATCCTACATGGTTGGCTAGTATAGTACCAGTTAAGAAGAAAAATGGGCAAATTCGCATTTGTGTGGACTTTAGAGATTTGAATAAAGCATGCCCAAAAGATAAGTTTCCTCTTCCAATTCCAGAATTGATGGTCGATATTGCATCGTCTCATGAAATTTTCTCTTTCATGGATAGATCATCTGGGTATAATCAAATAAAAATGGCTCCAGAAGATAAAAGATTTACAGCTTTCTGAATGTCAATTGGAGTTTATTGTTATACTGTAATGCCTTTCGGATTGAAAAATACTGGTGCAACATATCAACGAGCGATGATAAGGATCTTTGATGACCTCATTCATAATCAGGTGGAATGTTATGTGGATGATTTGGTCATCAAAAGTAAACAGAAAGAAGATCATTTGTACTATTTGAGAATTGTCTTTGAACGGTTTCAAAAATTTAACCTAAAGATGAATCCCCTAAAGTGTGCATTTGGTGTGACTTCTGGGAAATTGTTAGGGTTTGTTGTTTGTCACCGCAGGATTGAGATTGATCCGGGTAAGATTAAAGACATCTTAGAAATGTCACCCCCTAAAAATTTAAAAAAATTACGATCTTTTCAAGGGAGGCTGGCGTATTTAAGGCGCTTTATTTCTAATTTATCAGGAAAGTGTCAAACTTTTTTTGTTTTGACTAAAAAAGATGCAAAGTTTATTTGGGATAATAAATGTCAACATGCTTTCAAGAGCTTAAAGCAATATCTAACGACACGTCCTATCTTGGCAGCTCCCATTTCGGGTAGACCTTTAATACTTTATACCGCAACTTTGGATGACTCCCTCAGAGCTCTTTTAGCCCAAGTCAACGATGAAAGAAAAGAGAATGCTGTTTATTACTTAAGTCGTCGTCTAATTCCAGCGGAAATGAAATATCCTCCGATCGAGAAACACTATTTGGCTTTAATCTTTGTAGTTCAAAAACTTTGTCATTACATGCTTGCTCACAAAGTCAACCTTATCTCGAAGTTTAATCCATTGAAATATTTAATGACCCGACCAACGCTTTCTGGTATGTTAGCCAGATGGGCCATTGTATTATTGCAATTTGATATAACTTTTGTTCCACTCCGAGTTGTGAAAGGACAAACCCTAGCAGATTTCCTCGTGGCACACCCGTTACCGGCTAGTTCCCTTCTTAATGATGATTTGTCAGATGAATAGATAATGGATGTGGAAAATTCCAAGACTCGACGTTGGCAAGTATATTTTGATGGTGCTTCTTCAGTGCAAAAGGATAAAGAATTGCAAGCAATAGCACCTGGTAAAGCAGGGATTGGATTGATCTTCATTACACCGAAAAAAGGGATGTTAAGGTATTCTTATCATTTGACAGAACTGTGCAAAAATAATGAGGTAAACTATGAAGCATTGATAATGGGGTTACAATTAGCAATATCAATGTGTATAACTGGCATTAATATTTACGGAGATTCATAGTTAATCATTCAGCAGGTTACTGGGCAATACAAAATTTTGAAGCCTAGATTGGAACAATATCATCGTTATACAATGAAGTTATTAGAACAGATTCCAGACGTGACAATATGCAGAATCCCAAGGGTAGAAAATACTCTCGCCTATGCTTTGGCTAAACTCGCCAAAGAATTTGCATGTCCATAAGAAGATTCAATTAAGATCACTGTTCAAGGACTTCAGGTTTTGTCCCAGGTCGATATAGATACTTTGGAAAAATTGGGTAAAGAAGAAATAGTAATGACAACCACCGAAACTGCAGAAGACTGGCGTCAACCTTTCATAGAATATTTACAAACAGGAAAGCTGTCAGATGATAAGTCAGTAGCATATCAAGTAAAAAAGAGAGCCTTATTGTATGCTTTAATAGATAATGTTCTTTACCGAAGGTCTTTCGACCAAATGTGGTTAAGATGCTTGAATGCTACAGAAGCTCAAGTATCATTAAACAGGTACACTCAAGACGTTGTGGCGCTCATCAGTTAGATCCAAAGATGAAGATGAAAATTAAAAGACTAGCGTATTACTGGCCCGCGATGATGACCAACTGTATGAAAATCGCCAAACATTGTCACCAATGCCATGTACATGGAGTGGTCTTACACCACCCCCCAAATGTGTTACACCCGATAGTTATGTCATGGCGATTTGAATGTTGGGGCACAGATGTGGTGGGTCCTATAGACCCTCCATCTTCAAAGGGACATCAGTTCATTCTAGTCGCTACTGATTACTTCTCAAAGTGGGCAAAGACGATACCATTGAGAGAAGTAAAAGGACAACATGTCTTACAGTTCTTCAAGAACCAAATTGTCTATCTTTTCAGAATACCCCGCAGAATTATTTCAGACAACGGGTTCGCATTCAAAAGCATGAAGATCAATAATTTTGTCAAAAGACACAGAATTGATTGACATTTTTCTACAATTTATTATCTGAGAGCTAATGGATTGGTTGAGGCTTTAAATAAGACTCTCATCCAAAATCTAAAGAAGACCTTGGACGGAAACAAAAGGAATTGGCACGAGCAGTTATTAGAAGCCTTATGGGCCTATAGAACCACGTTCAGAACTCCAACCTAGCCTACACCTTACGCTCTTGTGTATGGGTCTGAGGCTATGTTACCTTTAGAACTTCAACTTCCTTCTCTCAGGGTTGTCATTGCCAACAAAATCACTACTGAAGAAAATGCCAAATTACAACTAGAAGAATTAGAAAATTTGTAAGGAAAATGATTGGTAGCACAACAAAATTTGGAATTGTACCAAGCTAAGATGATTCAAGCACATGAAAAATTGGTTCGCCCCAGGACTTTCTGAGTTTGTGATCTAGTTCTTGTCTTTAGAAGACCTATTCTTGCACATCGCAAGATAAGAGGTAATTTTGAACCAACATGGGAAGGACCGCTCGTGGTTGAAAAGGTTTACTCTCGAGGAGCCTACCAATTGATAAATTGTCAAGGAGAACAACCTATGCTTTCTATTAATGGACGATATTTGAAGAAATACGCATCATGATGTTTCGAAAGAGCAAATTTTAGAAATAAAGTCTTGTTACTAGAAGCACCGAGGTTTTAATTTCAATTGGGTCCGAACATAAATTTGTAATAAAAAATATTTGAATAAAAAAAAAGTAATTTTGCAATGTATTATATATATATATATATAACTTGATATATGTTTTATTTTTTTTTTTGTTTTGTTTCTCTCCTTTCTCCTTTCATGTTAGTTTAATTTTTAAAATAATAATAATAAACCTAATAACTGTATACATGTATGTATATTGTCGGCGTTATTTTGGGTTGGTTTGTGGGGTTGCCCGTAAGAAGCTGTCGGTCGCTGGTATTGAAATCCCGTCGCCCGCTTCGGAAGGACGTTGAAGTATGAAATCAAACTGACCCCATATTTTTCATAGTTTAAAACGAAAGAACACTGTACCTCAAATACTGTATCTATCCAGAAGGATAAACACAAGAATTAAGGATGAGGCTCGATCAAATAAACTAAGGAAAGTATGACGTCTGTTTGGTCTGCGAAATCTTTGTATTTGCCGACAAGTTTCACTATTTAATATAAAAGATTAAATAGGGTTTATATTAAGCTGGGTTCATACATGCTTCCTGTAAGGGCAAACCCCTATAGTTAATTACATCCTAAAAGACCAAAGTAACTTAAGAAGACTCTCGATAAAAATCAAGAAAATTTATCTTCAAGGAATTTCAGAGGGTAGGACTCTTCAACCAAATTGGACGTAGAGGTGTGAAAGGGGATTGATTCAAATTTGGAAAATTTTATTGTAGAATCCAAAGGAAGAGAAACTAGGGGATGTCATGGATCCAGAGGAAAACCTCGGTGACTTCCCAAGCTATTCTAATATTTGGCTTCAGTTTCGAGGAGAAATATTTAGGTGTTTGTTCCTGCCAATTTTTATTAGTTAGGGCTTACATTTGTGTGAAATGATTACACAAATAGCCTGAAAGATGTGAGGATTTAGGTTGTGACAAATGACAACCTCAGAATCCTAAGACGAGTTAGAGCTTATATTGTATAGCAGGGCTATGCAAAGGCCTAAAGATAAGGTGAAGATTTACCTTGCATAAGCAAGCAACCTCGAAGTCCTATGGCTTTGTTGTTTAAGTCTAAGGAAGGAAGATTGGTTTAGCTGGGGAAGAAAGGTTTTGCTGTCGAAGATGGTCGTGCTGCCCATCAAGCTAGCTCCAAGCTCCTTGCAGCGACGAGTTTGAGTTATCTAGTGTGTCAAGTTATAATATCAAATCAGGTGGCCCTATGGTTGAAGTTAGTCCATAGGTTGATTAGAGCGACACCGGTTAGGATCCTACGGTTCCCTCGTTCCGGCGTCACTATTTTCTATTGGATTCACTTATTCCAAATGAACTTACTAAACCCAACTTAACGAGTTTCATAATTTCATTTAAACCGTAGGAAGCCTCGTTAGCAACCATAGGTTACCTCCTCTGAGGGATTCCCGATCATCCCATATAGATGTCTTAATTTAGTTAAAATTGTGGTCTTGTGTAATGTTTGTAATTAAATTGAGTTGTTTTATATTTTGAATGTTGTGTCGGTGAAATTTATCTTGGTTGATTTTAGTTTTGATTTTGCGTTATATCCTGATCACAGAGAACTCAAAAAACTAAGTTTCATAATTTTTTAGTTATATTTTAATTTTTTAAAAATCATTTAAGTGTTAAGAGTGGTATTTATCTTTCAAAATCAATCAAGTTATTAAATGAACTCAAAATATTTTGAAACTTTTATGATGAGTTCTCTGAATCTTAAATCACAGTGGAGATCAAAAATCAAGTTATTTAAATGTTTATATTTTTCAAAATTAATTATTTTAATGATTTAGTTTTTTGAAAATTTAAGGATGTTTTAAATGACATGACCCATGAAATTATTTTCAAAGGTTTCTCTGGTCATGGTAGTTGTTCCAAAATTCTCTTGGGATTTAATAACCACTATGCTAATTTCCATGATTATTTTAAGGAAATAATGTGAAATAACGTGAAAAATATGGATCTCTATATAGGAACCTCCTCTGACTTTGAAAAAATCAGAGAATATTCCCCCTCACAGAGGCTACAACATGTCAAAATTTTAAGCCAAGGTGATGTGTCAATATGCATGGAGAATCAAATGATTCCAAATTGTGTTTAACTAATTAAAAATATTTTATGTATCAAATAGACTTGAAAACTATTCCACATTATTCTCCTCTGTTCAATGGCAAGAGGTATTTTTATTTTATTTTTGTGATTTTTCTACACAAAGTTATGGATTTTCTAAGTTAAGGGCATTTAAAAAAATAGGAAAAAGCCCTATTTATCTATTTAAACAGCGCATGCTGACTAGATCCTAGGCAGCTCCGAAGGCATGCNTGCTGACTAGATCCTAGGCAGCTCCGAAGGCATGCTTGGCGCGCTCTATTTGGACGCCGCCGTCCACGTAGCTGCTGACTCGACCCGTTGTTTATGTCTAGAAGCACTGTCCGGCTCGATTTCCCCCATCCATTTGATACACGCTTGATCAAATGGCTCCCCGTCATCATCCTCGATAGAATGATCTCGTGCCTGTCCACACTAAAACTTTAAGATCTCAGCCTAGACTCAACCAAATCACTTCGGGTTTGATCCTATGGACTCGTCTAAGTGAGACAAACACATCCATACGGCTAAGGTACCATGAAATCAAACTTAAGTAAATGGAGAATAAAAATAAGCTCGGGAGGAGAAGGAGTTTTATACCTTTGCTCTGAGAAGGTAAGCTTTGATTAGAGGCGTTCGACACGTTCTTTGGGGTCCAAGGAGGCTAGGGATTGAGTCCCTGGTCTTGGTGTAAAGCTTGGGTATGAATTCGACCAAGTTTGATTTCAGGTGTTGGTCTAGAGCTATGGTAGAGGCTCTGTGGGAAGGGAATTCGATGGGGCTTTGGCTTCTCTCACTCTTGTGAAGGTGTCGCAATGGGAATGGGTGAGGGAAAATGGTTGGAATGCACTAAGGGGATCTTAGGGAAGCTCTGTGTGAACTTTGGAGAGGCCTCTCTGAGAAATTTTCAGCACACGTCCCATGGCCGTGGGAGGTGAGTTTTTATAAAAATGGCCATGGGGTGGCTCTCAAGGCATAAGTTTGGGTGCATTGTGGTGCTAAGGTGGAGGGCAGAGGAGCTCCATAGTTTGATTTGGATGAGCTGGCCTCTAGGTTTGATTTGGGTGACGTACCATGGGAGTGGCTCACAGTTTTGAGATTTTCTGGCCACTAGGCTAGCTCGCCAGCCAGGGGGAGGTGGCTAGGAGCTCAGGGAACCCAGAGGAATCCATCACAACAATTTAATGCAAATGTGCTTGAATTTGGCAAAGATATCTTAAGCATGTGCATTTTTGCAAATAAGATCCCTTAATTTGAGGGACCTTTGGTCCATGGCTTTATTTACGTGATTTCATGGTATTTGGACTGGTCACTAAGTCCAACTAATGGCTGTGGTGGAGTTAATTTGGTGGCTTTAGGGTGGTTAGGTTACATTTAGTGTATGTGTTCAAGTGGGTGCAAATGACCAAAAATTGGGTTTTGGCTAGGTTAGCCATGTCAATTTTCTAAATTTATTGTGGAATTTGGTGTATATGATCATAAGGAACAACTTTGGTGAAGGATGGAAGTGGTTTTGAGTCCAATTGAAGGGCCAATTTGAAGGGATTTTGAACTTTAATCAATTTGGTCGTGTTGGGCTAGGTTTGGGTCTAGCTTAGGTTAGCCTTGGGCTAAGTCCATATTGATTGTTGTAAATGGTCAATAGGGACCTCATGAAGAGTTTTCAACATGAATTGAACGTAAATTTGGAGGTTAAGGCAATCAATTGGGTGAAATTTAGGGACTTAGCCAATTTTGGTGCTAAATTTGGGAATTTTGGATTTAGGCCATAATCAAATGGATTTGAGGCTTCAACAAGGCCAATTGATGGATGCTTTTGATGTATAGGAATGTTATAAAGATTTTTCAACATTAATTGAGGCCAATTGACTAGGCTATGTGTTCAATTTGGTGAGATTAGGTCATACGGTCAAAATTGGGGTTTTGACCCAAATCAGAATTGGGTTCAAATCATGGACCAATTGAGCTTGGATTTGGTTTAGTTTGGTCATATCAAAAGTGAATTTGAGTGTAGGATTGGAATTGGGGTCATTTGAGACCCAATTAATGGACATTTGAGTTGGATTTGGGGAAATTTGGGTCTTTAAAGGGCAATTTGGGGATTTTGGTTAAAGATTGTCAAATTGCCCAAATTGGGATTTTCTGAGAGAAATAAAATTGGTAATATTTTGGATTTATTGGGATTTTCTGAGAATTTTTTAGAATTTTTGGGATTTTGAGCCCAAGAGGGGTATTTTGGTAATTAGGGGGTGTTTTAGGGGTAAAAGGCCAAGATGGGTACTCTGGTAGATTTGAGGTACCAATCATCACCAATTAGCCATGGAAC
>NEWO01000041.1:2437515-2496721 GCA_003013225.1 Phalaenopsis aphrodite | reverse complement strand
AGCGCGTGCTGACTAGATCCTAGGCAGCTCCAAAGGCATGCATGGCGTGCTCTAGTTGGACGTCGTCGTCCACGTAGCTGCTGACTCGGTCAGCTGTTTATGTCTCGAAGCGCTATCCGGTTCGATCTCCCCAGTCCATTTGATACTTGCTTGATCAAACAACTCCCCGTCATCGTCCCCGATAGAATGATCCCATGCCCGTCCACACTAAAACCTTAAGATCTCAGCCTAGACTCAACCAAATCACTTTGGGTTTGATCCTATGAACTCGTCTAAGTGAGATGAACACATCCATATGGCTAAGGTACCATGAAATCAAGCTTATGTAAATGGAGAATCAAAATAAGCTCGGGAGGAGGAGGAGTTTTGTACCTTTGCTCTGAGAAGGGAAGCTTTGATCAGAGGTGTTTGACACGTTCGTTGGGGTCCAAGGAGGCTAGGGATTGAGTCCCTAGTCATGGTGTAAAGCCTAGGTATGAATTCGACCAAGCTCGATTTCAGGTGTTGGTCTAGAGCTAGAGGCTCTGTGGAAAGGGAATTCGATGAAGCTTTGGCTTCTCTCACTCTTGTGAAGGTGTGGGCACAAGCAATTGAAGTTTGGTGGAGTGTGGAGGTGTATTGGGTTCTGTCCTGGTTTCCGGCAGGATTTCAAGCTCAAAATTGAGCTCCGATAATGAGAATGGGTGAGGGAAAATGGTTGGGATGCACTGAGGGGATCTTAGGGAAGCTCTATTTGAAGTTTGGAGAGGCCTCTCTGAGAAATTTTTAGCACACCTCCCATGGCCGTGGGAGGTGAGTTTTTTATAAAAATGGCCATGTGGTGGCTCTCAGGGCATAGGTTTGGGTGCATTGTGGTGCTTAGGTGGAGGGCAGAGGAGCTCCATAGTTTGATTTGGATGAGCTGGCCTCTAGGTTTGATTTGGGTGAGGTGTCATGGGACTGGCTCTCAGTTTTGGGCTTTCAGGCCACTAGACTGGTCGGTCGGCCATGGGGAGGTGGCTAGGAGCTCAGGGAACCCAGAAGAATCCATCACAACAATTTAATGCAAATGTGCTTGAATTTGACAAAGATATCTTAAGCATGTGCATTTTTGGAAATAAGATCCCTTAATTTCAGGGACCTTTGCTCCATGGCTTTATTTAGGTGATTTCATGGTGTTTGAACTTGTAACTAAGTCCAACTAATGACTGTGGTGGAGTTAATTTGGTGGCTTTATGGTGGTTAGGTCACATTTATTGTATGGGTCCAAGTGGGTGCAAATGACCAAAACTTGGGTTTGGGCTAGGTTAGCCATGTTAATTGGATCAATTGATTTTTGGATTTGGTGTAGATGATCATAAGGAACAACTTTTGTGAAGGATGGAAGTGGTTTTGAGTCCAATTGAAGGGCCAATTTGAAGGAATTTTGAACTTTAATCAATTTGGTCATGTTAGGCTAGTTTTAGGTCTAGCTTGGGTTAGCCTTGGGGTAAGTCCAAATTGATTATTGTAAATGGTCAATAGGGACTTCATGAAGAGTTTTAACATGAATTGGATGCCAATTTGGAGGATAAGGCAATCAATTGGGTGAAATTTAGGGACTTAGCCAATTTTGGGGCTAAATTTGGGAATTTTGGATTTCGGCCAGAATCAAATGGATTTGAGGCTTCACCAAGGCCAATTGATGTTTGTTTTGATGTATAAGAATGTTATAAATATTTTTCAATATTAATTGAGGCCAATTGACTAGGCTATGGGTTCAATTGGGTGAGATTAGGTCATATGGTCAAAATTGGGGTTTTGACCCAAATCAGAATTGGGTTCAAATCATGAACCAATTGAGCTTAAATTTAGTTTAGTTTGGTCATATGAAAAGTGAATTTGAGTTTAGGATTGGAATTGGGGTCAATTGAGACCCAATTGATGGACATTTGAGTTGGATTTGGGGAAATTTAGGTCTTTAAAGGGCAATTTGGGGACTTTGGTTAAAGATGGTCAAATTGGCCAAATTAGGTTATGTGGTAGTTGAGAGAAATGAAATTGGGAATATTTGAGATTTATTGGGATTTTTTGGAATTTTTTTGATTTTGAGCCCAAGAGGGGTATTTTGGTAATTAGGGGGTGTTTAGGGGTAAAAAGCCAAGATGGGTATTTTGGTAGATTTGAGGTACCAATAATCACCAATAAGCCATGGACCATTGGAAACCCTATTTTGGGGCCTCTATGTAGTGGTTCTAGCCAGACCATAGCCATAGGGCCAGTAGGTTTAGGGGATCATCTACATGAGTATCCCAAACGATCAAGGGATCTAGGCTAGAAATTTGAGTTCAGGGTTGTGAGTGATTGTGAGTGTATAGAATGCCTTAGCTCCAGACCAATACCCATGGTCAACCCTAAGGTCCAGCAATCCTAAGGGTGACTCATCTTGAGTTTCCCCCACAGTGACCCCACCTACTAAGTGTTTAGAGGTTAGGACCAATATGTGGAACTTCAAGTTGAGTGGAGAAGAGTTTGGAATTTCTAGTGGTGAGGGTTCCATATCTAGTTTTCTAGGAATAGTCAACAGAAAAAGTCTTATGGCTAGACCCTAGGCTACTAAAGAGGAAAAACTAAACCTCAACCAAAATTAAGGTCAACATATATATATATATATATATATATATATATATATATATATATACATAATTATAAATTAAGATATGTACATAAGAAATACATTTTGTAACATACATGTATATAAACATATGTTTATATAAATCATTAAAATAAAAAAAAATTTCATATTGTTCTTGCTTAAAAGCCCGGTCTTAAATACTGATTGTTTTCCTGTTTTAATGCAGGAGAATGTCTGAAGGAAGACTAATTTTCACATTCAAGAATGACATTGGTTTTGCCCTTGATAAGACAAAAGTTGAAGAAGGAGTAGTGGTTGAATTTGATTTCAACTTCGATCTAATTGAGCTACATTACAAAAGCTCAAATTTAATCGTGGTAAACAAAGATGAGTTTTGAAAGCAAAAGCCTGTGCTGAAATTCAAAAATAAGAATCAATTTGTTACTAAGAATAAAAGGAAATTAGAAAAAAATGATGAAGCCTCAAGCAATGCTGCAATTAATCGAATGAAATCAACGATAATGACTTTTAAGAGCAAGCTTGTTGGTGCTACTCCTACCGACGATCAGCCGGAAGGTAAGGCAAAACTTACTCGTACGTAGAAGAGGAATCTAAACCGCTGTATTCGCAAGATGCTGGAACAGTTAATAGAACAAGGGGAGGATAAAGATACTATCACTCAGATGGCAATCAAATTAAAAGGGAAAATCCCAGATCAGCTGGTTGAAGTGCCATCTCAACCCATGAAAATTGGAGGAGAGGTGACTTTCAAGGAAAGAGAAATTAAAGAAGGAAACATGGAAGTTGAACCCTATGTTCCCCAGTTCGTGAGCAGGTCACGCCATTTGCAGATCATTCCAAAGCATGAATTGGAGAAATATTAAAAGGTGAGAAAACAAAATTTCGAGCATTTTCAAAGGTTTTAGAGTAAGTAAGTTAATATACTGGCCCAAGATCGAGAACTTGCGACCTTTTGAGTTTTAAGTTGTTTAAAGACAACACACCTCAGTATATATCTAGGAGAAATCATTCTATTTTTGTGATGTTATGTTAGAAGGTGAGGCTAGTCTTTATACAACCTACTATTTCAACACAACTGTCGATAACAAAATACACCTAGATGATACACAAGACTGGATTCAATCATGCATCTTTAGTATTGGTGAATGAGTAAATATTTTGATATATGAACTACACAGTAATGATTCTAGAAGATGTTTGATTACATGAAATCAAATAACATTATATTCTGATTCCCTTTGATCAGCTCTTGAGTTGGATATGAGTCCCCGTGCTTTCTTTCTCAATCTGATCTTCTTGCTATCTCTTGGATTGGATGTGAGTCCCAGTGCTTTCGTCCCCAATGTTGCAGACATATTTTCTTTGTCACCCCTTAGTTTGGATTTGAGTCCCAGTGCTTTCCTTCCTAGCGTGACATATATTCTCCTTTCGTCTCTTAACTCTGATGTAACTTCCCCACTGGTATTCCGACTTGATATAGTCTTTTTTGTTTCACTTATTTTCTACACATTCTTTGGAATCAGGGTCATATTTTTTATTCCTTTATCTACACATTCTTTAATATCATAGCCAAATTTTGAGTATTTCCTTTACATATACTTTGAAAATCGACATTTGAAATCATTCAAAAATTCAAATCCCACAACAGTTTGAAAATTTATTTACTCATCCCTAGCGAAAATCGTACTCCACCTCACTTCGAACTTGACACTCAATTTGTCCTAAGTATGGTTACCTGGACATTCTTGAGGAATCAGGTTGATCGTTTCGGCAAACGCCAATAGGCGTGTTGTGCTTGTGTAGCACACCACACCTATTGGGGGTCCATTTGTTGACCTCATTTTGGAGGTCTTCTTTTCCCCTTCTCTAGATATCCTAGGATTTAGTCTTAAGATTTCTTTGTTTTGACTCTCTTAGAGGACTAGACTAGGACTCACCCCCCCCTTTAGAAATTCAAGCCATTTCCTTACTCTTTGTAGTTTCATATGGACGGTTTTAGATCCTCAACATTTGATTGAGTCGATAGAAAATTTGACTTATTGAAGCTCAAATTGAGCTCCTATAGAAATTTGAAAGATGTAGGTGGACACCGTGGCGTGTACGTTGTTTGACTTGCCACTGCGAGCGTCGTATTTGACTTTGGTTGTTGCTTATACGAGAACCATTCAATATTTTCTTCTTACTCGTTAAATGGCTCCGATCGTGTCAAAATAATTTCATTTGTCGTGCTACATGCGAATCGAAGTTAATTTTAAGCGATCGACGATGACTTTGTTTAGATGACTCCGGATGACGGAATGGATCACGTCGTTGCATCCAGAACGTCGATTTTAGCTAGGGAGGACACCCATTTTGTCGGGACTCCGAGTGCGAGTGGATCATACAAAATTTAATATTATTTTTTCTTAAAATTCTCTTTAGTATATATATATATATATGACAAAGTTTTTTTTTAAAAAGATATTATTTTAAAAAAACCTAATTTTAAAATCTCCCTCACGCTTGTTATTTGCCCTAGCCGGACTGTGGAATCCCCTTGCCGGTTTGTCGGTCATCCCTTTTCTTTCCGAGCCCTCGTCGTCGGTGGCCTCTCTGGTAACCTTGCCGGCAGCCCGTTGTAACAAACTTTCCCGCCTAAACAAGTCCGACAACCTGTTTGTTCTTGAATTTGAATGTTTTCTTTGTCCTTCGAGGTGTTTCTCGTCACCTCCTTTTACCACCGGTGTGCTCTGTCCCTCTTGATGGCTATAAATACTTCAGGAGGGGAAGAAGAGAGGCGATGTTTTTCTGTTGAAATTTTGCAAAAGATATAGTGCTATTTTTTTCTCACTTTTCGAGTTCTTGAGGAAGATTGGCCAGCTATTCTTCTCTGGAGATATTGGGAAAACACAGTGTTAAGAGCTCTTTCTCTTTTGAAAGTTTTCATTTCAGGATTTACTTACTCTTCTCGTTCTTGCGTTAACAAGGAATCAAGGTCAGGTTCCATTTACTCTTAGAATGTTTTTTAATCATTGAATTAATTGTCTATGTGATAATCTCGTCTGAATCATGAAATTAATAGATCATATAGAAATGATACTTCAGTTTGGTCATCTCTTTGATGAAGAAACAAAGCTTCTTCATGAATATCTATACCATGGCTGCCTTTACTTATCAATACTGGAAACATTTTTTTATGACTTGGATAGTCATTTGGGGCTCGGGTTTTTTGTTGATTTTTCCTGCTTCCCCCTTTTTTTGAATATGGGTGGAACTGCATTTGAAATTCACTTTTGTTTCTCTTTGCTGTTTCATGTTTAAATACATGTTTGAGATCAGTTTTAATAACTTGAATAGCCATTTGGTGGCTCGGTTTTGGCTTGTTGGTGGCATATTCTTTTAGGTCATTTGCTGGATTTGATTTAACATTTATATGGAAGTTCAATTACATTTCTTGTAATTCCCATCTAAACTTCTACATTGAGCATATTTTAATGATTTGGAAATACATTTGGAATTTCAGCTTTAATCTTCTTGCTACCCTTTCATTCGAATGTAAGCTTGGGATACTTTGGTGTTTTAATTGTACGGTAATGGAGTTCAGCTTTGATCTTCTTGCTACCATTTCATTTGAATGTAAGCTTGAGATACTTTGGTGTTTTAATTATACGGTATTGGAGTTCAGTTTTGATCTTCTTGCTGCCTTTTCATTCAAATGTAAGCTTGAGATACTTTGATGTTTTAATTATACGGTATTGGAGTTCAGTTTTGATTTTCTTGCTGTCCTTTCTTTCTAATGTAAGCTTGAGATAGTTTGGTGTTTTATGTATACAGTATCGAAGTTCAGTTTTGATCTTCTTGCTTCCCTTTCATTCCAATATAAGCTTGTGATACTTTGGTGCTTTGAGTAGACAGTGTTGGAATTCAGTTTTGATCCTCTTGCTGCCCCTTCATTCGAATTTATGCTTTAGAAACTATAATGGCATTTGAGCAGTAATTTGGGGCTGAATTCTTGTTATTTTTATTACGGTATTTGAATACACATCAGTTTGATTGAAACATATCTATGGAATTGTAGATCTTNTTTGGAAATACATTTGGAATTTCAGCTTTAATCTTCTTGCTACCCTTTCATTCGAATGTAAGCTTGGGATACTTTGGTGTTTTAATTGTACGGTATTGGAGTTGAGCTTTGATCTTCTTGCTACCATTTCATTTGAATGTAAGCTTGAGATACTTTGGTGTTTTAATTATATGGTATTGGAGTTCATTTTTTATCTTCTTGCTGTCTTTTCATTCAAATGTAAGCTTGAGATACTTTGATGTTATAATTATACGGTATTGGAGTTCAGTTTTGATATTCTTGCTGTCTTTTCTTTCTAATGTAAGCTTGAGATAGTTTGGTGTTTTATGTATACAGTATCAAAGTTTAGTTTTGATCTTCTTGCTTCCCTTTCATTCCAATATAAGCTTGTGATACTTTGGTGCTTTGAGTAGATAGTGTTGGAATTCAATTTTGATCCTCTTGTTGCCCCTTCATTCGAATTTATGCTTTAGAAACTATAATGGCATTTGAACAGTAATTTGGGGCTGAATTCTTGTTATTTTTATTACGGTATTTGAATACACATCAGTTTGATTGAAACATATCTATGGAATTGTAGATCTTATTTTCCTTACTGCCCCTATGCAAATGTATATTTATAGATTCCTTTTTTTTTGACTTTTTGGGATTTTTTTTGGGTTGTTACTTTTGTTCCTTTGGTTTCTTTGTTGGAAATTTTTTTTGGGGTTTATTTTTGACCTTTTAGGATTTCTTTTGGGTTTTTTTTTTTTTCTTGTTTTGCTCTTCTTGCTGCCCCTTGTTCGAATATATGTTGGAAATCATTTGTTGCTTTGAGAGCTGCTTTAATGTCTTTGTTTTGTTCCTATTGTTGCAATTCTTATTCAAATATTTGTTTTAAGATTCTTTTGGTGGCTCAGTTTTGTCTCTGGTGGTTCAACTTACTCCCTTTATGTTGGATTCAGCTTTCTCCTTTAGTGGCTTAAGTTTGGTTCCTCTTTTTCTTAGTTATGTTCAGTAGTGACTCGGTTTTGTACTCCTTTATTGAGCTGAGTTTTATTTGATGATATTCGATTTTGGACCTTAACCTTTTGTTGGAATAAACTTTACAGTTGCATAAATATCATATGCTTGAAACTAGCAGTATGAAAATAAAAGCATTTTTTTCTGGACAGTGATGAAGCATGCAATAGTCATTCATATAGATTTAAAACACAAGCTTAGAAGTGGAAAATAGATATTATGGAAATTCTTAAACAAATACCTCTCTTTTTTTTTCTTGATATGGAATATACGAGATCTTGTTGGATGAGCATATGAAATATTGAGGTGGCCTATTATTTTGAGATGAGGGGTAAAAGGCAATGATGGAAGAGAACCATTTGATAGCTTAGTTTATAGATGAAATAAAAAAAATCAATATTCAATTAGTGTGATGCCCTTTCACCCCTAGATCATTAACCACTCTAACCCTTTTTTCAAAAGTTTTTCAAGAATCGGTAATCACAAAAGAGTTGATACTACAAATACTGCACAGATACTACACTCACAAAAGAACAGATACAACACTACACTGTAGACACCATATCCTGAATAACACATGCATGCATTAGACATCACCTACACATACATTTTGTACATCACATGTTATATCTTTCATACCACATATCTCTGTTTGATAGCTCTAAGTATTAGCATATCACTTTTTTTTTACTGCATTCACTATATCCACACATTACACCCCACATGATAGATATTACATATTATGTATAGGTACTACGGGTGGTTTTAAATAGATATTACACTTGCACAAGAAATATAAACTACAATCATACACACTATGCAATTCACACACTACATCCTGCACGACATATCCTACACTCACATATAGGTATACTACACTTCAATGAGTTCAGATACTACATTTCACATATATGTACACCACACTTTGAGGAGTTCAGATACTGCTTTATTGACATGTTCACTAAATAACATGGTTTAAGACTGTCTGATTATTGGGGTGATTCGTTGGTGGCCTCTACTTGATGTTGATAGGTTGACCTCGATATATCAGTTGCCTGTGGGGTCGAGATAGAGAGAAAAGAGATCTAGTCTAAGCCTATCCCCAGATTGAAATCTAATATCCTATCTTGAAACTTTCATATGCTCATCATTTAACATTTCTTTTATAATGTGCGAATGTTTAGCTAACTCATTTATATCATACAATTGCAATCTATTTTTAAGCTTTAGCAGAATTTGATCAGGTATGCTTTTATTTATTGTATTTCCGTACTTTATTTTCTGTATTTTTCCTTTTATTTGGTACCGTACTATACTTCGCTGCATGTCCCATGCATTTTCTTACCTCATCTTACAGCATAGCCTCTTTGTTTATTCTTTGTTGTACTGTATACATTTACCAGTATTCACGCTTTTGCTGCTACCTTTCTAGTATGTTTGTGCAATCCCCTAGGATAGGCCGTCATGGTTTTCTTTTTATTATATTCTTTCTTCCCTCTCTCCTCCTTTCTGAACGAGACGACGATGTGGTCGGTTGACGATTCATCTCCGGACAACGATCGAGATAACTATTAAAGACAGAAAGATGTGCTTATGCAAAATCTCAATAGATTTAAATAACATACCTATAAGACGTTGAGGTTTTTTTTTGGCACGACGTAAATCCTCACATTATCTTTTAGGATTTTCTATGATTTTTATAACGTATGATATAAGTCCTAAACTTTTAGGATTACGAGGTCGTCGTTTAGTTTGACATAAATCCTCACATTTTCTTTGGTTATTTGCATATGATATACAAATATAAGTCCAAACATCTACATGTACTCATCAGGATAGAACAATATGTAATAGAAAGTAAGTCTAAACTAAAATATGCTCGATAAAAAGGAAAGAAAGGTCTAACAAGCAGAACATGTATCGACATAGGAATATATATATTTATGTGTTCTCCAAATCTTTATATTGTTCTAATACAAACACAAATGCACATGATAAATGTGATCAATTCTTCCTTTAACTATTGCATTTCACTAACTTTCTTCCAATTTCTAACAGAATCACTACATAGATGTATTGGGTACTTATAAATGATTTTGTTGATTCAATCTCAAAGATAAGATTATCCCTGATATATTGGTTCTCGTGCCCCAACCTCAGGCATCAATTTATCCTAATAATTAAGCACCTCTAGCAGTTATAAGGATAGTGTAAATTCATCCACATGTTACTTATCAAATAGGTTAGCTACTCCTATCAAATAAAAATAAAGTTAGAGAAAAAAGTAACAAAATTGAGATGGAATTGTCGCTGTTACAATTAATGATGTCTCTTGTAAAACTTAAGTCCAAGTGAGACTCGACTCATAGTGGACTCGTCAATCCAACTACCATAAGAGAATATATAAGTCTAGCCATAATAATAAGTTAAGGAATCACCTCCCTCACGACATACAAAAATAAATCAAACGAATAACTGTCTAAACATTCACCAATCATCAATCAAACTAACCAATCCACACTAAAGCAAACACAATACAACACTAACAGTCATAACTCTCAAGCACACTAAACCAAACCACACTGATAACTATGGGTTGTCTCCCATAAAGTGCTTTGTTTTGACGTCGCCAACCTGAAAAATAATTCCACCTGGATCAAAATTCCATTTAAGTAATCATTGATCAATCACCAAATCTTTTGTAGATCTAGCAATTCCTACAATGTCCTCAAATTTATATTTTTCTTTCAGCTCTTCCTTTTCAGAATGATTCATATCCTTGTTCCTTATATTTCATCTTAGATCCAATATTCTTCTGTTGATTTTATCAATTTTCATATTAATATCATCTCTAAATTTTATAAGAAATGGATCTTTATAAGATACTTCATGATCTCACAAATTTTGGATCGGATTCTTTCTAGATAATTCAAATTCTAGATCAAATTCTACTAGGTTACTCTTTTATTCAGGGTTGTCTTTCAATTCCTCCCCTTGGTACTGAGTAAATGGTGGAGGTGGTCTTTTTATATTTATCTTACTTGAGGAAATATGTTTTTTTAATTTCTTAGGAATTTTTTTCGTTGGTCTTTCAATCTCTTTATCCTCATCTCTCAACTCGAAGTTCTTTTGAAACATATCCACAAATTCTCTTCTATATATTAGTTCAATAATTTTATATCGCTCATCATTGATCTTCTTAAGGCTTATCTCAGGGTCACTTGGTAAAATCTCTGGGGGCTAATTGTTAATTGCATTAATAATCTACCCAGTTGGTTTTCTATATTCCTTTTTGTCACCCCTTGAATTTCAATTTGACTCTGTATTTGAATCTCAACCTCTTCTAGCATTAATTACTTCTCCTCATCCTTTGCGTTGAAGTTAAACTTATGAGGAAAAGATAGTTCATTATTATAATAGCCATTCTAACTACATGTCTAATTAAATTGATTATCTTCCCAAAATTAGTCTTCTCCTCCAAAAGTATTATTCATATTAAAATTCAAATGATTTTCCCAACCTGGGTTGTAATAATTAGAGTAAGGACTCATGACTAGTTTCAAAATAATTAGGCTTAATCAATTGCCAAAATATATTTTTCTTAATAATTGAGAGTCTTGAGAATAACTTTCTATGTAATGATCTAACTTCTTCTCAATATCGACAATCTGAGAAATTAAAATTGTAAGCTTATCTTCTTGAAAATTTTCCACTCTCTTGAGGTTTACTCTTTAAAACTTACTAACGTTATAATCCAAATATGGATATTCATTATATGATTGATCCGCCATTTCAACATTAAATTCATGAAGTCCTTTCTGATTCATCATCCTCCCAAAAAGTTCTCTCCAAATCTGACTTGCAAAATTGAAGGTATGTAGCCCCTGAACTACGCATATAAATCTAAAGACTTAACTAATAAAACACATATCAAAAAAATATTTTTGGTATTTTGGATTTTCTTTAAAGTAAACATATAATAAATAAACACATTATATAATAATACTATAAATTCTAATTCTAAGTCTTACTGGTTTAACAAAAATTCTCCTAAAGTTCTTATTGTAGCTTCCCTTACAGCGACATTAAAACATTGATGTGCCACTAGTGCAGGCTATTTTCTACGTCTTTTATGTCAATTTAAATTCCCAGTAACAATGCAAAAAATTTGACTCGTCCCGAATTTACACAGTAAATGAGCTTAAAAAATATGGCCAAAAACTTGACCCAATTTATATTAAGTAGTTAATGTGCAAAATCAAAATGTTATAAAATATATAAAATAGTTCACACACTAGTGGTTCTATGCAATTGCAAGTATCGCTTCAAGTAATATATGGCTTTCTTTAAACACTCCCATATCCAACCCACAAAGAACAAAGTAAGAAATCCCTTAGGCTAATTCTAGTCTACTAATATAAAGTCTAAGTTTGGAAGATGGAAATTCTTATGATAAT
This sequence comes from Phalaenopsis aphrodite, assembly GCA_003013225.1. NCBI lineage: Eukaryota > Viridiplantae > Streptophyta > Magnoliopsida > Asparagales > Orchidaceae > Phalaenopsis > Phalaenopsis aphrodite. The sequence continues at coordinate 2,484,585 of NEWO01000041.1, read as the reverse complement.
AACATAAATCACAATATTAAAAACATAAAAAATTAAAGTAAGAAACACAAGTTAAATGAGTTTAATGAATGCCAACAAAAATGTAACTAAAAGAACTAAGTTTACTAAACAAATTTTAACCTTTCAGTTGACCAAATTGAAAAGTAAAAGAAGATCAGTGTTTGAATCCTCACAATTTATTGATATTTAAAACCGTAAAAAACAAATTCAATTCTTCCCAAAACCAAATCTCATTATAGGGAGAATGATAAAGGAGACTACCCAGAGTTCATGAGAAGGATACGACAAAACACAAATTTCATATACAAAAATAAGTTTACAAGAAAAGAAAGAAATGAACACAACTTTCCTCACACTCCTTCCCAAGCACATCCCTAGAAGTTTCCTTTAAGTGCTTTCTCTGTTAACAATCACACTCAATTCTCTCCTAGAAATGTAATGAAGAACAAATCTCTCACCTTCCCTCTCATCTTACAACCCTTGAAGAAAATCGTTTCTTCTTGAAGGCCTTCCTCTCTATCTCATGCCTCACTCATTCCCTAGACTCCTCTCTTTCTTAATTAGGGGCTGCCTCCTTTTAAAAAGAATTCAAAATTCCCACTCATATTCTCTTTAAAAGTCACACCTTTTGAATCCCAAATGACATGTTCATTCATTCAAGAGACATATCCCTTCATTAAAGAGCCTTCCAAAGGGTCTAGATGCATTGAATCACTCCATAGGGCATTTAAAACATTGGGAGCCCTTAAAATCCGTTCAAAATTTGTCTCTAACCACCTTTTTCCATTTTATATCATCTCTGGCACCTCAAGCACGAGTTCTCTGGATTTTGGCACCTCTGGTGCCATTTTGGTGTCTCTGGCGCCTGTTCTCTAGATTCTAGCCCCTCTGATTCTAGTTTTGGCACCTCAGGCTCCACCCTGCAGTAGCTTCACCGTTTTCCCCCATTTTAGTTGCATTTCTCTCCTAACTGATATACCTACAAAATAAGCATGAAAATAACATTTCCTTAAAGTGTAATTTTATTCAAAAACATGTGAGAAATGTAAAGGAGATTAAGCATTGAATGACACATCAAAATGTGTCAAGTCAGAATTTCTTTTCTTGCTCGTTTTTACTCTAAGTTGCATTATTTTTGCTTCATTTCCTCCAAAAGTCCATTTCTTGTACCTTAAACTAAAAATATGCTAAATGTCTTCCTTTAAAGTGTAATATCATTAAAAATCATTAAAATTGAGTATAAATTTTATGTGGAAATGTAGGTAATTTTTAGGCATGTCAATAGGCAAGTTTTCAATGGAGTCATGGTCAACTACATAATTATGGAAAAGATATCATTTGCTTTAATTATCTCTACTGCGGACTCCAACTATATTTTTAAATGCATATGATTAGAGTGATTACCAATCATCCACTCAAGTTCGTACTCACAGTTTTAAAACACTTTAGTAAGCTCCTGAAGTTGGTTACAGAAATTTCTACGTACAACATCAATTACATCCTACGAATGAATTCTAAGTCTTAGGATAAAACTTCATAGTTGACTTCTTCAAACCAAACGGATCAAGAGAAAAGCAAAAATAGGCAAACAAGCCTATACCCTGTACGTTGATTGAGCCTTCAAACAAGTAAGAGCAGGAATTGAGATGGTAATATGTAGTCCATTCATGGAGCATCTCTATAATTCGGTCACCTTAAATTTTGAGGTTACAAATAATTAAGTGTAATGCAAAGTGTTAGTAGTCAAACTATGTTTAGCCCTCAATATGGACATTTGGCATCTATTAGGTAAGCTAGATTCTCAACTTATTGTCAGTCAAGTCAATAGAGAATTCAAGGCACTGGACGAGATGATGGTCAAATATTTGAATATGGAAAAGATGAAGATATAAAATTCTAAGTAATTTTTGAATTAATCATGTCGCTTATCTTCCATCAAGGAACATGTGCTATGAAAAAAAGATGCCACAAAGAATTTATTGAACGACCATAGATGAGCTAAAAGAAATGGAGGTGGAACTGAGGGCTCAAAAAGTTATGATGAATAAAGTTGGCCGAGCCACACAAGTATACATATAAAATAATAATGCAGTTAAAAAGTACCACGTATTGATCATGCGAGGAAAGTGCTAGCAATTAAGGGCATGTGAGGCCATGTTCATGTGATTTAGGTGATGTGGTGGTTTGTAATATTCCCATATTTCGCCTATGTGATAGTTGTTAAAAGGGATAGAAAGTATTCCAAATGTTTACGCATAAGTCAAAAGAAAGCTATAATCCATGAAGTTGAGGCTTTCTCATTCTTCATTGCATCCAACAGGTTTGTTCTGATCCTTGATACAACAAAATAATATGTAGTTTTAAGTATGTATTTTATGCTTATTTTTGTGATATTGCAATTTAAAAAATGTATTTTTATTTTTTTATTGCACGTATAGAAATTTTTGGCATTTGGAGAAAAAGTAGCAAAAGGGATGAAATTTGGAGCCAAAACATCAAATTTTTGAATTTTGGCGCAAGATGCGGTAGATTGGCGCATGAAGCTCTCGATTGGCACAAGATGCGCCAAAACCCAGAGCAGCATGGTCTTCAGCAAACTGGTGCATGATGTGCAAGATTGGTGCTAGATGCACCATTTGATAGAGAGTTGGCGCATGATTCACCTAATTTGGCGTCAAATGCACCAAGGACTACTTTTTGCAGATTAAGGCGGTTTGAGACAAATTTTGCATGAACTTTCAATGGGATACTTGTTATAAACACCCCTTGGAGTAATTTAATGCATCTAGACACTTTGGAAGGTTCCTTTATGAAGGGAGATGTCTATTGAATCAATAGAGGTGTCTTTTAAATTCAAAAGAGTTGAATTTTGGACAAAATTTTGCGGGGAATTTGGAATTCTTTTTGGAGGGAGGCAGCCTTTGATAAAAGAAAGGGAATTCTATGGCTTGAAGGAGAGTATGTGTGGCATGAAGAGGTGAGAAGGAGAGTTAGAGAGGGAGAGAAAGTCAAGGGCTTGGAGATTTTTTTCAACGATTGTTAGAGGAGAGGGAAGGTGAGATATTTCTTCTTTATTACACTTCTAAGAGAGAATTGAGAGTTCTTTTAATGAGAGAAAGTTTTGAAGAGAACTTCTAGGTATTTTCTGGGGAAGGATTGTGAGATAAGTTGTGTCTTCTATTTCCTTGTTTTGAAAACTTATTTTTATATATGAAATTCGTGTTTTGTTATATCCTTCTCATGAATTATGAGAAGTCTTTTTTTTACTTCTCCCAACTTTGAAATATGGTTTTGTGAAGAAGTAATTTTGTTTTCCTTATTCTTCTTATGAATTCCAAGTTTTGAACTCTAATATTCATTTATGTTTTGATCTGACCAATTGAAATGTTAAAATGTGTTGAGAAACATATGTTCCAAAAGGGCTATGATTTCTAGAACATGTAGAGAATCAGATTTGATTTCATGAGAGAGTATTTCATCCATGGGGTAGAGTGCAAATAAATAAGGACATATACTTTGTTCAATGCAGAATTGAAGATTTTAAGGTGATAGATTTAAATCCCCAATTTGGTCCAGTTGATTGTAAACTGATGTGAGATTGTTAGTCCTCAGGTGTGGGAGTAGTGGAGCTCTAGAGTGGCAGCCAGTATCTTCTCAGCCTAACCATTGAATTAGGGAACAAACTCTGGATTAGTCAATGTTCTTTAAGCACTCTAAAGAGGGTAAAGAATAGGATTGCTCCTATTTGGCACAAAATAGTTTATATATATTTTTTCAAATGATTTTAATTTCTTCATAATTCATATACTCATTGTAAAGGGAAAGAATACTTTCTTAAATTTGAACTTTCCATGATAAAAAACTTTGTTTAATTTTTGTAACTTTACTTTTGAAAGTTTAGCATTTATTTTAGTTAACTTTGTTTTTTAACTGTATTTTAATTAGCTTTCACTCTATTACTTAATATTCAAATTTTGCACTATACATTTTGTAGTCTTAAAATTATACTTTACATTATATTCTTAAGAATTTACTTATAGGGATTTCCAAGTTTCTTGTGGGATCGATATCTAAAACACAATTAGAGACCTTTATTACTTGGGTGATACATATACTTGCATTATTTTTACAGGGGATTTGGCAGTTTAAAGATTTTTAAAAGATAAAAGTATTTTAACTAAAGTTTTTTGTTGGGATTAATTTTCATATTTGTTATTGTATCTGTCGTGTGTATTTTTTAATATTGAAAAAATATTTACAAAATTAAATCACTAAATCTACCCCCATCAAGTTTTGGCGCCGTTGCGGGGGAAGTAACAAAAAGTAGTAGTAAGTTATTTTATAACTTAAAGGATTTCTATTTTAAAACTAAAAAAATGTTTCTAGTTTAGTTTGAATATTTTCTTATTTGTGTTTTCTTATTTTAAATTACTACTTGTGTTTATTTATGCATAGTGTAAGATCTGAAATTTTAGTACATTTTGATTCTGAGTTAGAAAGAACTATTAGAAAAATTCAGAAACAACAATAAGAGATAGACCATATTAGCAAAATAACTTGCAATTTAAGTAATACTGGAGTGAAAATGAACATCATCAGAGACCTTTAAGAGATTATGCTAACCCTTAATTGATGAAATTTATTTAAGTATACAACACCCTGCTGTAGCTGTCAGTTCATTTGAGCTTAAACATTTATTATCCAAATGGTTCAAAACAATCAGTTTGGGGGAACACCAACTAAGGATCCTAATTTACACCTTGCTAGTTTTCTAGATTTATGTGCTACCTTTAAATATGATGAAGTGTCGAATGATGTCGTCAGACTTAGAATTTTTTCTTTTTCACTAAGGGATAAAGTTAAGATGTTGTTAAACTCGTTAGCAAGTAGATCTATGAAAACTTGAGGAGATTTATCACAAAAATTTTTATCTAAATCTTTTCCACCTTCATAAACTACTAAGCTTAGAAATAATATTTACATCTTTTTGTCAGTTTGAAGGGTAATCTATTCATGAAGCATGGAAAAGATTTAAAGATCTCCTTAGGAAGTGTCAACACCATGCGTTGCTAGATTGGTTAATAATTCAAACCTTTTATAATGGATTGGTTGGATCTCTTAGATCAATCATTAACGTTGCTGCTGATGGATCATTAATGCCAAAACCATTTGATGAAGCATATTATTTAATTGAAGAGATGGCTAATAATAATTTTTAATGGCCCTCTAAATGGGTAAATCCAAAAAGAGTAGCTAGCATTCATGATTTTGATGCAATATCTATGTTAGCTACACAAATAGCTACTATATTGAAGAAGATAGATCAATATGTAATTAATTTTTCTCAGACATCACTTGTGCTTGAGGAAAATTCATTAGGACAAATGATAGAATCTCAATCTTTTTTTGTACCTTAAATGCAATAAATAATCATTCTAATAATCCTTATGCCAGTTATTATAACCCCAGTTGGAAGAATCGTCCAAATTTTAGTTGGAGTAACAATAATTCAATGTTACAAATCCACAATGGAGAAACAATACTACAAACCCATTGGGAAACTCTAACAATCAAGGAAATCCAACTTATAAACCTTATTACCCTCTAGGTTTTAATAATTTGCAGAGTCAGGAGAAAAATTTGTCAATGGAAGATTTAACATTGCAAAGGGACAGTCACTTACAACGTCAAGGAGCTACAATTAGAGTCATGGTAAATCAATTGGGATGTATTGCTATCACACTTAGCAATAAGCCTCCATGAATGTTTCCTAATAATGTTGAAGTAAATCCTAAAGATCAGAACAAAGAGAAAATTAAGGCTATTCAACTGAGAAGTGGAAAATAATTTGAAAACAGAGTTCAAAAAGAAGTGGATGTTGAAGATGAAAATGATGAGGTGGAAAATGAAAAACCTGGTGAAAATTTTCATTGATTCAGAATGTCCTATTAAACCAATGAAAGTCACTGTCAGTAGATCACCACCTCCAATTCCATAAAGATTGAAGCAGAAAAATAGAGATAACCAATTTTTAAATTTTTTAGAAATATTGAAGAAATTAATGATAAACATTCCATTTATTAAAGCTTTGGAACAAATGCCAAACTATGTGAAGTTCATGAAGGATATACTTAATAAGAAAAAGAAGTTTGTAGAAAATGAAACTGTTGCACTCAGTGAAGAGTGTAACACTATAATTTAGAAAAAGCAACCTAAATAACAAAGATTCTGGAAGTTTTATAATTCTTTGTGTTATTGGCGAAAGTTTTTTTAAGAAAAGCTTTATATGATTTAGGAGCCAGTATTAATCTTATGTCTTTATCAATTTTTGCAAGGTTGGGTTTAGGTGATATTTCACCTACAACTATAACTATTCAGTTAGCTGATCAGTTGATTACCTATCCTAAAGGAGTTATAGAAGATGTTTTGGTAATAGTTGATAAGCTTATCTTTCTTTTGAACTTTATTGTATTAGATATGGAGGAAATAAAAAATTCCTACCATTTTAGTAAGACCATTCCTTGCCACTAGAAGAATTTTATTGGTTTTGCAAAATTGGGACTTACTTCGGGGGTTTGTTGTTCAGGGGGTTCCTTTTATTTTTGGAAATTTATTGGGTTCCCTTCCAAAGGGTTAGGGGTTTGATTGGTCAGAATGGATATTAATGAATATCTAAGCCATGAATATTTTAAAAAGACATTTAAAAGGGAATTTGAAAGGTAATTTGAGGAATATCAAAATAAGGATAAAATTTAAGATGAATTTACGAAAGTGAGTAAACAAGATTTGGATTATGTTCAACAAAAATTTGAAATGTAGATCCTATAGAAACTAATAAGAATTTGATTTCATCTATTGAGAAACCTCTTGAACTAGAATTGAAAACACTTCCTACACATTTGAAGTATGCATTTTTAGGAGATTTATCTACATTATCTATTATAGTATCCTTAGAATTAACTGATCAGTAAGAAAAATAGTTGTTGAAAACTTTGAAAAGATATAAGAAAGCCTTTGAATGGACATTAGCTGATATTAAAGGAATCAGTTTTTCAATTTGTATACATAGAATTTTATTAGAAGATCAACATGAACAAAGAGTTGATCCTCAAAGGAGATAAAATCCAATAATGAAAGAAGTTGTTAAGAAGGAAATTTTTAAATGGTTAGATGCTGGAATAATATATCTTATTTCAAGTGTCTTGACTAATCCGTTGGGCAGCATACCAATCGAAAGCAATTCCTAACAGGCTACTGACAAACTGCCGGAAGAGCAAGACTTCGTTACCTCCAGTATTATCATAAATGGCTCGAAAATGTGTTTTGTGTTGCCTGGGATTTCCAGTCCCATCAAATATCTTAAAGTTTGGCGACATAAAGCCGTTGGGATAGGGTACGACATCAAATTCCTCAGGGTAAGGTCTACCCTTTAAAACCAGTGCACCACCCTTAGATTGGGCTAAGGCCTCCTGAACTTGCTCGATCATTTGCTTAGTTTCCTTTTCTTCCATGTCACTTGATGGAGAATCCTTCTTTTGTTGCTCACCTCTCTTAGTAAGGAGACTTCTCTCCTTTTATCCCTGATATGTATAATCTCTGATTGATTGACTTCTGGAGAGGCTAACTGTGGGGGTTGAGACTTGAGAGTGTCCTTGAACTATGGCCATGAAAGTCATCCCTTAAGAAAAACAACACTACGCAGCTCATCTACAGTGTTCTCTTTGATGAGAGGTTGAGCGTCGCGCAGATACGTAGCGTCTCTGGTCTTCATGACATGCCCATCCATGAAATGTTCCTCAAAGTAATCATTGAAGTCAAAATCTTCATCATCATCAATGAAAACTCCATGTTATCTGGCTAACTCGGAAATCTTGACAATGAGCTTTTCGACCTTTTCTTCAATTATTGATTCTTGTAGCATTTTGAGATCTGGAGGACTTGTCTGGATATCCTCCACTTGTTTCTCCATCTCGCTAGCATTTGTTGCGACAATGTCGGATACTTTGGACCCTGGCTTCATTCCATAATCCTGCCCTGAATGCTGGACCGTAGCATTATGAAAACCTTTGGTATACATACCCCTTTCTTTGACAATGATGTCTTGAGACAAAGTGTCTCAGCAGAAACATTAGCATGACGAAGAGAAGTATGCTCCCCAAAGTACGAACCAGACACGGTACTAAGTAACCTCTTCGCCTTATCGCTCAAAATTTTAATAACATCTTTGTTACCGGTAGTTGGCAGAATTCTCAGACCCAGATGTGACTTAACTGGTCGACAACTCGTGAGTCTAGTGACAATAGAATCCGCAGTAGCGATGGTGGTATCAACATTGCTTCTTAGGCGGAACCAGAAGGGAATGCAAAAAGATAAAGCTTCAATTAACTTTTAAGCTTGCCTAACAGATATAACGTCCCTTAAATTTCTTTTTTTCATGTGAGGGGATATTGCACATCCCACTCATTTGAGTAACTCGCCAACTAACAACCTTCTTTAGCAGTTAGGCTTCTTCCTCTCCCTGCCATGTCCATGAGGTTTCAGTAAGGTAGGAGCGATCTTCTAAATACTCTCTTACCCATTAATATCCATTAAGAGATGGAACTGACACCCTTGCTGCAGTGGATGGGTTTCCGACAATACTGACTCATCCTAGTGAGGAACTTCATCAGCAGGCACTTCCTTAAGAATTTGGGCTTTAGTAGCACTCCAAACTCTTCGGCTACTGTTTCTCCTTTGGGTTCGCGTTAAGGATGTAGTCCTTAAACTCAATCTCATTTTAAAGACTGATGGTGGGACAACCAATCCTTCAGTCAGGTCTTTGACAATCATAACTTTTTTTTTCTTCGTGAAAGTCATTTTGAAATCAATTTGGTAGTGAATTTAGTGTATTTTGATGAAATTTGGATTTAGACCCAAATTAGGAATATGGGCTAATTTGGGTCAAACTTGAGCTAGCTTTGGACTAAGCTCAAATTGATTGTTGTGTTTGGTCACAAATGACCTCACAAAAAATTTTCAACAAAAATTAGATGCCAATTTGAGGTTTAGGGCATTCAATTGTTGAGATTTGGGGTGTTAGCCAATATTGAGGCTAATTTGTGGTTTTGGATTTAAACCAAATTGGATGATCAAAAGGTTTTACCAATGCAAATTTATGGTCAAATTTGATGTAAAATATTGCTATGAATTAAATATAACATTTCTTTGGGTTAATTGGCATGGTTATAAGTCCAATTGATGTGATTTGGTCATTTAGCCAAAATTGGGGTTTTGACCTAAATCAAAATTAAGCTTAATTCAGGCATCAGTTGAGCTTAAATTTGTAATAGTTTGAGCAAACAAAATGTTACTTTAAGTTTAAAATCAAATTTGCGGTCAATTGGAACCAATTTGATTGATTTTGGGTTAAAAAGCCTTTAAGGGCCAATTGGATGTCTTGGTCAAAGATGGTCAAATTTACAAAATCAGGCCACATGGTAGTTGACAAAAATGAAATTGCAAATATTTGAGATCTATTGGGATTTTCTGGGAATTTTTGGAATTTTTTTTGAATTTTGGGCCATGGAAGGGTATTTTGGTAATTTGGCCAAATTTTGGAAATTTTGGGAATTTTGGGTAGTTTGGAGGCTTTCAAAGTATTTGGGATGAGTTTTGATCAAAATTGGGTATTTTGGGTAGATTTGGGAATTTTTGGCCAAAATTGGGGTCCTAGGGGCAGTTAGGTAACTTGGGGGTGTTTGGGGCAAAAGACCCAAGATGAGCATTTCAAGTAGAATTGGATAGATATCCATTCTAAATGAACCATGGATCAATGAAATTCCCATTTTGGGTCCTTATGTATTGGTCTTAGCCAGGGTATTGTGAGGGTATGGTGAGGGTATGGTGAGGGTATTGTGAGGGTATTGTATACCTTAGCTCCAAACCAACACCCAGGGTCAATCCTAAGGCCAAGTAGCCCTATAGGAACTCTCCTTGAGTTCCCTCATAATGATCTTACCTACTAAGTGCTAGATGTTAGGACCAATATGTGGAACTTCAAGTTGAGTAAAGAGAAGAGTTTTGAGTTTCTAATGGTGAGGGTACCTTTTCTAGTTTTCTAAGACTAGTCAGTTGGAAAGTCCTATGGCTAGACCTATGCTACTAAAAAAGTTTCTGGACCTCAACCAAAAGTGAGGTCAACAAGTTTTCATGATTGGTCATAGTAAAGTCAAGTGGGAATGACTCAATGTGGAATAGTTATTTTGGAGACCAAAGGAGCGAAATGTTGGGGTCATAGATCCAAAGGAGAATCTCAATGACTTCACAAAGTATTCTATTATTTGGCTTTATATTTTTAAAAAGATATTATTTGGTGTTTAATCCTATCATTTAATTTAAAATCTAGGACATATATTACATGGCATATGATCAACGCAAAGACCTTAAGAAGATAAAAGGATTTAAGTCGTATCAAACAAACAACCTCAGAATCATAAAAAGCATTACATCTTATGTCAAATGACATACAATTAAGCAAAGACCTAAGAGATTGTGTGAGGATTTATGTCATGCTAGACGAACAATATCAAATTCAAAAGGGTTCGTGTTCCTTAAGTTTATGAAATGTTTAGTTAAGGATCATTATTCACTTCATGTTTTTTTCCGACAACACCACAAGGGATGATAACCCTTAACCCAAACAAATTGTCTGATAAGTGGACATGCAAATAATACACCCATAATATGTACTTTATCATGCATGTAAGTATATTAAGATTTAACCGGAGCATTAACAGTCAATATCTAACATCACAATAAAAGATTTTGTTATATTATTTTGTATTTTCATAAACTAAAGGGCCTAAAAGTCGGTCACATTGTTGGGTTATAAGCACCAACATTCTAGGAAAGTAAGGGTAGCTTCTTTCTAGATATTAATTGAAAGTAGTGTCAATCCTACACTCTCATGTGGTAATCAGGCCCAAAGATACAGTATTATTCTGCAATCTTTAATTTAGCACTAGATGCATTTTACATCATCATTCGTATCACTAACACCTCCAACCTATGATCCATCCAAACATTTCATATAAATTGCCATAATTTAAATGTCTCTGATTAGAAAAGAAATTCTAGGCACAATTTTTAAAGCCCAAACCATTAAGTATTGGATTTTACTTTGGTTTAAGATGCATCAAGTGATTTTTTTTAATTTAGTATTTCATTTTCTATCATTTTTTTAATGTATATATATATATATATATATATATATTATATTTTCATTTTAATGCTAATTTTTTTCAAAAATTTTTAAATAAGTTTAAATGTCCTCCAAAATTCATAGATTACTGCTGGGGGAGTGTCAACATAAAGGTAGTTAATAGGATGATTCATAAATTGGTGTTCTGTTAGAATATTAATTAAATCTTTTATTTCATTTTTAGAAGGTGATGGTTTATCAATTGTAATAATTTTGTTGATACGTATAAATCGTTGTATATTTCCTTGGAAGTTATATTTATTTTAAATTTTCCATCCTAAAAGTCTAGATTAGAACATAGTTTTTCTAAATTACAACATTTAACAAGAATAGCTACAGTTGCTATGTTGTTGTTAAGAATCTATTGGTTTTGAATAATTCTTAGGGCTAATTAATGAATGTTAGAAGTACTTTCTATGATTGCCAATTTTTTATAGCTAGATTGAATTATGTTTTTGAAGAGTTTAATATTTTCTAATTGATTTTGGTTTAATTCCACAAATGAGGTCATGAGTGTGGAAGATAAAACTGGAGGATTTACCATCCCACCATCGGTATTTGAAATTGGATCAAGTTCGAGGTCTGCTCCATTAAATTGACCTCAAAGGAGGAATCACATTCAAACAACTCGAAAGGCCGCTAAAGCAGAAATTTTAGAAAAGATATCTTTTGATGAATTTTCTTACAAGGAGGAACTTGGATTACTGGAGGCCTCTCCGCTACTTCAAGGGAGTAGATTTCACTCGTTAATGAACACTAATGGATATGAAAGTATTCATAAGACTTTTGCTACCAAACCATCATTTCATAGTCGTAGTGAGGAGAGGGAGAAGCCTGCTCCTATAACTAAAGTTTGTACAACATTCCAGAGATTGGCCACTAAAGAAGGATGTTCAGTCAATGAGCTACTTAAACTAGTAGGATGTGCAGTATCCCATCAAATGAAGAAAGATATTTTAAGGGAAGTCAGATCTGTCTGAAAATCTCAGAAGTCAACTCAAATTTTTCCAGCTCGAATTCCCATCTGATTCTCTCTGAGAGTTAAGTTGATACTACCATTACTACTACAGATTTTGCCACCACTACCTCTTGAGGGTTAGTAGGACGTTGACTAGTCAAGTCATGTCTGGGTCCAAGGATACCACCAGTTGTTGCTCTTAAGACAACCCCAAAGAAGGAGAAGATAAAGAAATTACCCGATACTGTATTTGGTACACAACATGTGTAGCATGCCTCTCTTCAACATAATGCATGAGACACCCCGCCTTAAGACATCACCGCCAAAGAAGAAGTTGTGGATACCTCAAGTTGCTGTACCAATATGGTTCAATGAGCCTGCATAACAAAATTGTGGAATGGAGCAAAGGTTTGAAATATTAGATATAGTTGCAGCTATTGCTACCAAGTTTGATGAAAAATGAGAGAATGACACTCAAGACTAGTTAATAGGTTACAACCTTGCTTGAACTAGAAATTAGCTTAGCTCAGTTGGCCAGCACATCATCGGATGAAGTTTGTTCATTAAAGAAATAGCATGGGATAACCTTCACAGATCAATACTTGTTGGTCGGTATCACTATTTCTCGGTATCATTAATCACAATCAACCGCTCTACATCTCTGTTAATATTGGTAGATTTGTATTGTACAGAGTTTTGATAGATCTGGGAGCATCACTTAACCTAATGAATTTACAAACATTGGCATATTTGGATATTGAGACTCAAGAGCTTACAACCAATAAGATGATGTTAAGATGATTTAACCGGAATGGGGAAAGAGCCCTTGGATCGTTTAAACTATTAATGAAAGTTGGAGAACTAGTAATCATCATCAAATTCCACATCATTGATGTAAAGACCTCTTTTAATGCTTTACTTGGATGATCATGGATTCACAAGCATAATATGGTTCCGCAACTCTACACCAATGCAACAAATATTTCAAAGAAGGGCAAGAACAATGCATCAAGGTAGATTTACAACCATTTTTAGTTCATGAAGTAGCTATTCTTGAATACATTGCCTACTATGTTGTTCCAAAAAGAGATGTCTTTTCCTGTGAAATTATGGCAAATGATGTATAAGATTCAGAAGGGTCACAAAGAAGAGGCCATTCAACTCCGCTTCAGCAATCTACTACAGTTTCTTCACAATGAGCTGGTAAAAGTTCTTTCAGCCTAAACACCCAAGGTTAAGGCTAGGGAAGTGGACGAGGAAGAACCGACAAGATTTTCTAACAGACTAGGTCAACCATCAAAATCGACATGGAATAAAATTTGGATGAAGAAAACTTTGAGGATAAAATGATGATGATAAAATAGAAGAAACCTCAATATGAAATTTCCTTGGAAGATGTGGAGAAAGATGAATATGAGTTGATGTATGATCGGGTCAACCACTATGTGATTTCCATGATTCTTACTCCAATCTACCCTCAAAAGGTTAAGAGTGTAGAGGTCAAGGAAGTCTGTAGCATTGGTTTAAAGCCGATCAAGTTTTACCAGGCTTCCCCTACTACTAGTTCTGAAAATCATGTAAATTTCGAAGAGGATTCTAAAGAATTAATGGAATTACCTTTTGGTTACTTATCTCCTTATGTACACAAATTAATTTAACTGGGATATGTGCCAAAGCAAATTTAAAAGCATAAGCTACAACTTTTTGAAAAGTTCTGGAATGATAAAAGACAAACTCTTAACTCAAAAGAAGGTCTCAGATTTGGTACTGTAGCACCAGTTGATGACTCTGAACTTTGCATGGTGGTTACTAGCGGATTGGAAGAGGATCTTCTTGATGTAGAGGATGACACTCAAGATCAGTTAATAAGTGATGCCCTACAAGAATTTGAAGAAAAATTAAGGCAACATTGGATGAACTAAATGAAATCAACCTTGGGAGTGAGGAGCAGCCCCGACCCTCCTTTATAAGTTCTCTACTTAATGCGGAAGAATCCACAGAATTGATAAAGTTATTGTCAGAATTTAAAGATTACTTCATCTGGAGCTTTGATGAATTGTCAGGGCTGGCAATGGAAGCTGTAGTTTATAAACTCGGGTTGGACAAAGATATGACCTCAGTGAAACAAGCTCCTCGAAGAATGTGCCTTAAGATAAAGCAACAAGTCATTACCAAGGTAAAGAAATTAATGAATACTAACTTTTTAAGAGAAGAGCAACACCCAAAATGGATAGCCAATATTGTACCAGTTAAGAACAATAATGGACAAATCCGTGAATGTGTCAACTTCAGAGATTGAAACAAAGTATGTCAAGAAAGTGAATTTTCACTACTAATACCAGAATTAATGGTGGAAATCACATCGACACATGAGATTTTCTCTTTCATTGATGGATCATCAGAATATAACCAAATCAAGATGGCTCCAGAGGATGCAGCTCTTACAGCTTTCAAGACACCGATTGGGAACTTTTGCTACACAGTGATGCCATTCAAGTTAAAGAATGTCGAAGCAACACATCAATGAGTGATGATGAAGATCTTTGAAGACCTCATTCACAACCAAGTGGATTTCTAGGTGCAAGATTTGGTCATCAAATGTTAGCAAAAAATAATCCATTTGTACGATTTGAGGTTCGTGTTCAAAGGATTACGATGATATAATGTCAAGATGAATCCCTTAAAGTGCGCCCTCAGCGTCACCTCCAGAAAATTTCTAGCATTCGTTGTTTGTCATTGGGGAATCAAGATCAAACAGGATAAGATTAAAGCTATCTTGGAAATACCTCCTTCCAAAATCTAGAATCAACTACGTTCCTTCCAAGAAAATTTGGCATATCTGAGATGCTTTATTTCTAATCTCTCAGGTAGGTGTCAGCCCTTCTCGACATTAATTAAAAAGGATGCCAAATTGATTTGGGAAGAGAAATGTCAGCAGACCTTCGAGTATGTTAAGAAATATTTAATGACACCCCCTATTTTGGCAACCTCTTTCCCGGGAAGACCGTTGATAATTTTATACCGTGGCCTTAGACGACTCTCTTCGAACCCTATTAGCACAGGTCAATGATGAGGGCAAGGAAAATGTGCTCTACTACATGAGTTCCCGTCTATAACTAACGGAAGTAAAGTATCCGCCTATTGAGAAGCATTGTATAACTTTAATTTTTGTCATCCAAAAGCATAGCTATGACATGCTTCCTCATAGGATTACCCTTTTCTTTAAAGTTAATCTATTACAATATTTGATGACCCGACCAACACTTTCCAAAAGTTTAGTAAAATGGTCAATGATTTTTTTACAATTTGATATAACTTTTGTTCCCCTCTGCGCTATCAAGTGACAAATTTTAGCAGAGTTTCTCACAGCGCACCCACTTCCAACTAGGTCCACACTCAACGATGAATTTCTAGATGAACAAATACTGCAAATAAAATCGTCCAGTGCCAGACATTGAGAAATGTACTTCGATGGAACTTCTTCAGCTGAAAAAGACAAATGATAAAAAATGGTTATACTAAGAAAAGAAAGAATAGGATTGATTTTCATCACACTAGATAAGGGTATATTGAGATACTCTCATCGCCTGACAGAACCGTGCACAAACAACAAAGCAGCATATGAAGCATTGATCACCAGATTAGAATTGATAATCTCGATGAATATAATGAACATCATCATCTATGGCGACTCATAACTCGTCATCCAATAAGTTGTCAGAAATTATAAGATTTTGATGCCAAGGCTAACATAATACCAACGGTATACAATGAAGTTGCTTGAACATATCCCTAATGTGACTTTCTAACAGATTCCTCTGGGGGATAACACTCATGCCGACGCTCTAGCAAAACTTGCCAAGGAACTAGAATGTCCATTGGAGGATTTCATCAACATTACAATTTAAGGATGATGTGTTTTGTCTTGGATCGACCTCGACAATCTACACAAGCTCAAAAATGAAGAAAAAAAGATGATTTCAGTTTTTGACTGATGCAAGTAAATTTAATATGTTAATTTTGAAATTATTTTTCATTATTACAAATTACACACGAAAGGTATAATAACAAATATGTAATGTCATCCCAACAAAAATAACTTTAACTAAAATAATTTACCTTTAAAACTTTTTTAAACTACCAAATTTCCTTTAAAAATAATGCAAGTATACATATCGCTCAAGTAATAAAGCGTTTATACTTTATTACTTGAGCGATATGTATACTTGCATTATTTTTTTAAAAAAACATCCTTCTCATAACAGGGAAGATGGAAATGCCTGTAAATATTTCTTAAGATTATAATTTAAATTTAAACTACTATAAAAGTAAAGTGCAAAGTTTGAATATTAACTACTAAAGTGAATGTTATTTAAAATGCAGTTGAAACAAAACTAGAAACTAAACTTTCAAAAGTAAAATTATGAAAACTAAAAAATAATTTTGTTGACAGAAAGTTCAATTTAAAAAAAACATCCTTTCCCTTACAATGAACATATGGATTGTGAAGAAATTAAAATAGGACATATAGGAGCAATCCAATTCTTTACCCTTATTCGAGTGCTATAAAGAACATTGTCTAATTCAGAGTTTGGTCCTTAATTTCATGGATAGGTTTGGAGGATACCGGCTGCCACTCCAGAGCTCTCACTACTCCCTCCTTTAAGGGCTAACAATCTTGCATTAGTTTCTAATCAGTTAGAGCAAATTAAGGATTTTAATCTCTCACCTTAAAATCTCTAATTCTGCATACAATAAAGTATATTTCCTTATTTATTTGCACTCAATTTCATGGATGACACTCTCCCATGAAATCAAATGTGATTCTCCCCATCTTGTAGAAATCATATACCTTTCAGAACATATGTTTCTCAACACATTTTAACATTTCAATTTGCTAGATAGAAAAGTAAATGAAGATCGGAGTTCAAATCATCACAAATTTTTTACATTTAAAACCGTAGAATTTACTTCTTCATAAAATCATATTTCAAAGTAGGGAGAAAGTCAAATAAGACTACTAAGAATTCATGAGAATGATATGACAAAACACAGATTTCATATATAAAAGCAAGTATAAAATAAAAGAAATGAAAGACACAATTTATCTCACAATTCTTCCCAAGAAAATCTCTAGAAGTTCTCTCCAAGCCTTTCTCTCTTCACAAGCACTCACAATTCTCTCTTTAAAGTGTAATGAAGAAGAAATCTCTCACCTTCCTTCTCCTCTTACAACCTTAGAAGAAAATCTCCAAGCCCCTGACTTTCTCTCTCTATCTCTTCATCTTGCCTTTCACGCCACCCCTCAGGTCACACACAAACTCCTTCAAGTCTTCTTCCTTTATTAGAGGTTGCCTCCTTTAAAAAAAAATTCAAAATTCATTCCAAAAGTCAACTCTATTGAATTTAAAAGTTGTGTCATTTGATCCAAGAGACATATCTCTTCATAAAAGAACCTCCCAAATTGTCTAGATGCGTTGAATTATACCAAAAGATGTTTAAAACAAGTGTCACTTTGAAAATTCCAACAAAATTGCCTCAAACCTTCTTAATTTGCAAAAAGTCATCTCTAGTGCATCTGGCGCTAAATCTGGCACATCATGCGTCAAGGCTCTGTCAAACGATGCATGATGCGCCAATATGGCACATCATGCGCCAGATTCCCAAAATTCATTATTTTGGCTCCAAATTTTGTCATTTTTGTTACTTTTTCTCCAAATGCCTAAAAATGATATACTTGCACTAAAAACGCAAAAATACCCTTCTTTAAAGTGCAATATCACTAAACATAGATGTAAAATATATACTTAAATCAACATATTATTTTAGTGTATCAAAATACCTGAAACTTAAATCTTACTTGTCCTCAAGTGACACTTTTATTAAATAAAAGCATATGACTTAGGATAGAGATCAACTCATAACTTTTATACTCTAGCTTAATTAGTAGAATAACAAAATTAAAAAAAAAACCCTTAATAACTTAGATTCAAATTCTAAGTCTAAGAGCACTTCGTAATCAATTTTAAGATTTCTAAGTCTCTATTTATTTCAAGAAGAATTGTAGTTTGTCATATTAAGAATATTTATAACATTAATATGAAAAAGAACTTCATAAAAACTTTACTAGTAATACTACTAATACTCTAATACAAGTTTAGAAAATGTAATAAAGCTTCTTCCTTAAGTTGATTCAAGTGAAGCCAATTTTTTATTAGGCAACTACTCAAGCTCTCCTCACTTATTTTTCTTTTCTTCTCTCTTCTCTTTTTTTTCCTATTTTTTAGGTTCTTTTCAATCCTTTCTTTAATTTTTCCTTTTTTTTCTTTTTCAAGTGAGGATTACTATATCTGGATAGCCATTAATAATTTTGAACTTCACTTATTGTTCTTAATGTCAAAACTCCTTACATTTCTTCACTTAATAAAATCATATCAGTTTATAATTTTTCATAAAGCCTCATTTTTTTCTTCTTACTTGGAACTCTAAAACTCTTAACACTTCAAGAAAATAATTTCATTTACTTAAAATAGAAAAACATAGTCTTATCCTATCATACCAAATAATTTTAACTTTAGAATTGACCTTCATTATTAAATTTTTTTTACTTAAATGTTCCATAATATTTATAATCATAAGTATAGTCATTAAAAGTTTAAAATCACCATCCCAAGTCAAGTTAAATTAATTTTAAAAATATAGTTAATTGAGGAAAAATAAATTTTAGTTTATTTCTTTTCGAAAAGAAAATTTTCTTCCCCCCAAACTTAAGGATTTAAGTAATTTTAAAAATATTTTAGTACAGAATTTAGTAACCGAAAGAAAACAGTAAATGCATGAAAACAAAAACTAACTTGTAGAGGATTTCTGATTATGAAACTGGGCTCTCGTGTACTATAGGTACTAACTTTAAAAACATGCTTACGGGCTTTAAGGCATTAAATGAGACATAATATATTCTAAAGAATTTGCCGAGAATTAAAAACAAAAATACAAAAACTAAGAAACAAAAAACTAAAAATACTAAAAATGCAAGAAAAGTAAAAATCTACAATTACTACCTCAACACAAAATAAAAGTCTTTATTACAACATTCTTAAATGAAAGTACAAGACATCTTAATCACAAATAACAAATAAATATCAAAACACATTGAACTAAACTTATAAAAATATCACTCTTCATCACCTTCCTCCTCCTCATCATCATCACTATCTTCTTCTTTTTCTTCTTCATCTTAAATAGGAGCATAGGGAGTGAAAACAGGGCAAGGAGGAAATTCCACATTAGGCTCACCCCTATGATGTCTTACTATAACATTCTCAAAAGCTATATCATGCTAAACTCTCCTCTGCTAATATTCATCCTTATAAGCATTTCTTGCTCCAATCTCTCCAATCTGACTTTGAATATTAATTATGTTTGTTTTTTGAATCATTAGTTGGTCCATAATATTTTCCACTGATGCAGAGCGTGAAGTAGATGCTTCTACAGCTGATGTAGAGGGGTCTATCCCTTCTAGCACCTCTAGATTCAACAAATGATTCAACTGTTTGAATCATATGCTTCCCAATAAGATTATGTGGCTGCAATCTTTCTTCATTTCTATGAGACTCTACTCTCGATTGCTCACGCAAAGTAAAAATCAAAGCTGGATATTCCAAACCACTAGTTGTAGAACTACTAGCTATACTCCGAGCATGATGAACTGTGAGTGCACCAACATTTATTGCTTTAATGTTCTAAGTGTATAATTTCAACATTGCTCTATCCTTCATAACTTTGGTAAGATGATTCATTGGTAATAACTTAATAAAAGTAAAGTGATTCCATACCTTTGACTGACTAGTCAACAGAGAAGTGGCGAAGTTAACTATTTTGTTATCCTTAATTTTACATTCTCCTTTTCCATCAGTCCAAAATGCAATCATTTCATCCATAGATGACTCAGTCATAATAAATGAAGCAAACTCATCATGATATACATTTCTTAGCCCATAAAAAGCATTGATCCAATTAGCAGTAAATTTAACTTGCTTAGCTCTAACCAGTTTGTGGTCACCTTTAGTGAACCTCAAGTTAGCATAGAACTCCCGAATCATGGGGACAATCGCTAGTGCAGTGAAGTGGAAGAATATTTCCAAGTTTCTGGCAAGGATCAATCTTTTGATCTCGCCACCCAGGTTTGCAAACGCCCTTTTTTGGATCAATCTTCTTGCCTCCATTTGTGTATTATAATTATGTTGGGCCATGAAGTTAACAAATCTTTGTGCATCAAAATCTTCGGATGGCCTTCCTCATTTCACTCAGAGATCCATTTGAAAATCTATGAAAATCTAAATAAATTCTAAATAAATTACTAAATAAAAATCTTACTCCCCAAATAAGGTTATTTAGTAAGAAACTTTTCACCATGAGTTTCCTTCAAGCTTTTTCATAAAAAATTCCAAATTTTGGTTCTTCCCCAATGTAGGAAAAATTCATGGTCAAAATAAAAAATTTATAGGTTAAAGTGAAGTTCTTACTAAGAGAAGATGAAATATATGATTTTTAGCCTCCAAAATCATCTTTACCTCTCTCAATGTAAATCCCTAGGTCAAACTGTAGAGGTAGGAGATGACCTAAAAAGTGAAAATAGAGCTTGTTTGTGCGATTTCACAGTTTTTTATGCAATCTAGCTTGTTTAGGTTTTATGGCGCATCATGTACCAAACCTCTATAAAATGATGCATCATGGGCCATTTTGGCGCAAGATGCGCTAAAGCTCAAATTTACTAGATTTCAGTTTTTATGGAAATTTGCTCCATACCACTTTATGTCAATCTCTAATTATCTCAAATGAACATTTCTAAACATAAATAAACATTACTCTAACAACAAATTTTAACAAAAAAACACAAAACTCACTTTAATATATAAAACCGCTGCTATTACAAACTAACATTTTTCAAGTCAATAAACATCTATTTCAATATGTAAAGCAATCCAAAACATCCTAACACTAAAATCTAAAATTCAGAATAGAAACACAAACATTGATATAGTTCAACAATAAAAGTAAATGCAATCCAACTTAAGAAACAATAAAAATAAACAGTACTAAATAAAACGTTCCATGCATAGATTAAGTTCAAACATCTTCTTCGCTCTCATCCTCCTAGATATCTCCTATAGATTGGTAGTGCACATACATGTTGTAGAAGGGTTGGTAAGGAAACTCATCAGTCGAATCCTCCACAATCCAAGCATGTTTCTTGAACATACGCACCAAACCATCTTCAATATGACCAGTATGCTCAAAATTTTCTTTAAGTCTCCAATCCAGATGAAATAAAATTTCAAAAATATTTCTTATTGCATGCATAATATTCTGCACCTCTTTTTCTATGTTCTTGATCCTCTTTAAAGATGCATGAGAACTAAAGTAAGGCTGAATAGGTGATGAATTCTGGGATTCTTGATCCATTAATACATTCATATCATTTTCATCTCCTATTCTAATATAACTGCAATAGACTTCTGGATCTATTGGCTTCCAAGGAAGAAGCACTTTTTCCCAACTTTCAAAAGGTACTTCCGATTAAATGAATAGTAGGAAAGTAGTGGTGGGTGTCCAAGCCCAGTTGCAGAGCATTCACAATCAGACCTAAAACCGATTTCACAATGATGGCTCCAATATCATTAGGTTTTCTGGTTTGAATACAATAATTTAAAATAGCAATCTCCTTTATCACCCTACTGATCTTCATAGTAAGCAGTAATTTTCATGCAATAAAGAAGTGGCATGCCATAGAAGTATGATTTAACAATGATAATGAAAAACATACATTTCCATCATCTCTGGCCTCTCAATTTTCATCTTCATCTGTAAGGTACAGGGAGACTTCGTTAATACTGTCACTCATAGAGGTAAAACTCTCGTAATGGAAGAAAAGCATAGTCTTAATCATAAACATATCATTTATTCTTGAAGGAGAGAATTGTACAAACCTGCCTCGCACATATACAATTCCTTGGTTTATTTCATGAAGATTTACATAAAACTCTTTAACCACAAGGATGACTACGACATAAGTAGTGTAACAAAGCACTTCCCAACATCTCTGTGCAATGATTTCTTCAACTAGAGTAATCGGTGTATTGAATCATCAATTCATAAACCCTCTTCCTTTAATTAGCCTCTTCTTCACTAGAACATGACCATGCAACTTCTCGCATATATACAATTCCTTGGTTGATTTCATGAATATTTACATAAAGCTCTTTCACCACAAGGATGACTACGACGACAGTAGTGTAACAAAGCATTTTTAAACGTCTCTGTGCAATTTTATCTTCAACTCGAGTATTTAGTGTATTGAATTCTTGATTCAAAAACCCCCTTTCTTTGATTAGCATCTACTTCACTAGAACAAGATCATGCAACTTCTTGGCATCGAAACTAATAAACTTTCTTCAATTGAAAATTCCAAATCTTGCAATATTTTTAGAGTGGGATGCCATTGGATTTGAAATCTAGTGGCTCTTCCCTTGTTTTCTCTCTTAAAATAGACTTAAAAATCAATTTTTGGGAGTTATAAGGAGAAGAAACTATTTAAAATTGCCTTTTGAAACATTTTAAGTCATTTTTGTCACCACTGCGCATCATACACCAACTCTCTGGAATATGGCACATTCTATGCCAATCTGGAACATCATGCACTAGTTCCAAAACTGCCTATTTCAATATTGATCCAAAAAATTCTAAATTTTTCCATAAAATTAGGTAAATAAAGATGTTTTTGAATATTTTCATAATTACCTAGAATATATAAGGACATACATATAAATATACATAAAATATTTTGAAGAAAAACTCAAAATAAAGAAAATAATGATAAATATGGGTTGCCTCCGACAAAGCGTTTGGTTTAATGTCGTCAGCCCGACATTCTTAGTCTTTATTCTGGGTGACCTAACATTATATTTTCTTTAAAAATTAGTCTTTAACCATAAAATTATGGTTTCAATCTATCCCCATTAACTTTAAAAATTCTTTCAGTCTTGGGATCTTCAATATTAATTGCTTCGTAGGGATAGAATTTTATAACTCTGAATGACCCTTTCCACTTAGACTTCAATTTCCCAAGAAACAATTTCAATCTAGTGCTTTATAATAAAACTTCCTGTCTAGGTTCTAATTCCCTTTTTATTATCTTTCAATAATTCCATTCTTTCATCTTTTCGTCATAAATTCTCACATTATCGTAAGATTCATTTCTAATTTCTTTATGTTCATTCAATTTCAATAATCTTTTTTCACCAGCTTCTTTCAAATTAAAATTGAATTCCTTTATAGCCCAATAAGTTTTATGCTCTAATTTTACTGGTCAGTGACAAGTCTTCTAAATAATTAATCTATAAAGGGATTCCTATAAGTGTTTTTTAAGCTGTCTTGTATGCACATAATGTCGTATCTAATTTAGCAGACCAATCCATTTTACTAATATTAACACTCTTTTCCAAAATTCTCTTAATTTCACGTCAGATACTTCTGTTAAACCACTAGTCTGAGGATGATAAGTAGTTGTAATTTTATGCATTATATTATACTTTTCCACTAACCTAGCAGTTGTTGCATTTCTAAAATGTGATCCCCCATCGGTAATGATTACTCTAGAAATTTCATATCTTGTAAATATGTTTTTAATTAAAAAATTTTGAAACACTCCGATCATCACATTGAGGTAAAGTGATTGCTTCAATTCATTTTAAAACATAATCCACTGCAATCAATATATAAATATTTCCGAATGAAGGTATAACCAGTCACATAAAATCCAATCCCCATGTATTAAAGATTTCAATTTCCAAATTAAAATTTAAAGGCATTCATTTCTCTTGAAATATTACCTACTCTCTGAGATCGATCACTTGCTTTTATTTATATATTAACGTCTCTAAATAGGATAGGACAATAAAATCCAGATTGCAAAATTTTATGATTAGTTCTTTCATTCCCAAAATGACCTTCAAATTCAGAATCATGACATTTTTGAATAATTTCTTGAATTTCTCTTTAACGCAGACTTCGTCTCACTACTAAATCTTTACATTGTTTATATAAATGAGGGCATCCCAAAAATTTGATTTTGCATCATAAATGAATTTCTTTTCCTGTTGTTTTGTTAATTCATATGGAAAAATACTACTAACAATATAATTTACAATATCAGCATACTAAGGTATTTTCCATCCTTTTATAACATAAAGTTGTTCATCAAGAAAAGTTTTATTAATTTCTTTTTCCAAATTGAGTAATTCTTCCTGTTCTAGCATAGATACATGATCCGCCATTTGATTATCAGTCTCTTTCTTATCGACCACCACAAAATCAAACGCTTGCATCAGAAGTACCCATCTAATTAATCTTCGTTTCTCATCCTTCTTTTACATCAAATACTTAATAGTCGAATGACAAATATGCATAATACATTTAGCTCCAATCAAATATGATCTAAACTTTTCAAAAGCATATACAATAGCTAATCACTCTCTTTCATTGGTGGTGTATCTGAGAATTACTAAGAGTTTTATTAGCATAGTATATAACTTTAAAAAATTTGTCATATCTCTTCCCTAAATCAACTCTAATTGCATAATCACTAGCATCACACATTAATTTAAAAGGTTTCTCCCAATCAGGTGAAACAATTATAGGAGCAGTGATCAATTTTTCCTTTAAAGTTTTGATGGTTTTAAGGAAATCTTGGTTGAAGTCAAATTTTGTATCTTTTTTCAGAAGTTGACATAAAGGTTTAGTAAATTTTGGAAAATCTTTAATGTATCTCCTGTTAAATCCAGCATGTCCAAAAAAACTCCTAACTCCTCTTATGGTAGTAGGTGGAGGTAGGTTTCATACAACCTGAATTTTTGTAGGATCCACTTCTATGACATTTTCTGAAATTTTATGCCCAAGCACAATTTTTCATGCAATCATAAATTGACATTTCTCCCAATTAAATATGAGATTAGTCTTTTCGCATCATTTCAGAACTTTCTTTAAATGGTTTAGGCATATTTCAAATGATGTTCCAAACACAAAAAAAAAAATTGTCCATAAAAACTTCAATCCCTTTTTCAAGTAAATCACTGAAAATTGACATCATACATCTTTGGAATACTGCAGGTGCATTACATAATCCAAAGGGCATTCACCGAAAAGAAAAAGTTTCATAAAGACTAGTAAATGTTGCTTTCTCCTAATCCTTTAGAGTAAAAAGTATTTGATGATAACCAATATATTCATCTAGTAAATAAAAATATTTCTACCCAACCAGCCTATCCAAAATTTGGTCCAAAAGGGGTAAAGGAAAATGATTCTTTATGGTGACAGAATTTAATTTTCTATAATCTATGCAGATTCACCAACTAGTGAGTTGTCTTGTTGATATTAGTTCATTATGCTCATTTGTCGCTATAGTCACACCTCCTTTCTTGGGAACACAGTGAATTAGACTTCCCCAAACACTGTCTGAAATAAGATATATTACTCAATCATCTAACCATTTTAAAATTTCTTTCTTAACAACTTCTTTCATTATTAGATTTAATCACCTTTGAGGATCAGCTCTTAGTTCATGTTCATCTTCCAATAAAATTCTATGCATACAAATTGAAGGATTGATTCCCTTAATATCAGCTAATGTCCATTCAAATTGAAGGACTGATTTTTTAATATCAGCATATCTTTTCAAAGTTTGCAACAATTGTTGTTCTTTCTCATCGGTCAATTTTGAGGATGCTATAACAGGTAATGTAGATAAATCTCCTGAGAATTCATACTTTGAATGTGTACGAGTGTTTTCAGTTCTAGTTCAGAAGGTTTCTTACTAGATGAAATCAGATTCTTGTTACTTTTTTGCAGGACCTAACATCTCAAATTTTTCCTGAACATAATCCAAATCTTCTCTACTCACTTCTGTAAACTCATCTTGAATTTTTTTCTCATCTTGATATTCTGTATATTCCTTTTCAAATTCACTTTCAAATGTCTTTTTGAAATATTCATGGCTTAAATATTCATTAATATCCATTCTGAAGCATTCAATGTCTTACTCTTTTGTATGGTATCTCATTAATTTTGTAATGTTAAATGTAACCTCTTGATCACTAGCTCTCATAGTTAGTTCTCCTTTCTACACACCTATCAAAGCTCTTCCAGTGGTCAGGACTAGATTTCCTAAAATGATAGGAATTTCATTATCTTCCTCAATATCTAATACAATAAAGTCCACGTGAAAGATAAATTTATCAACTTTTACCAAAATATCTTCTAGAACTCCTTTAGGAAAGGTAATCCAACGATCAACTAACTGAAGAGTTACATGTATAGGTGTAATATCTCCTAAGCCCAACCTTCTGAAAAATTGATAGCAACATAAGATTAATATTGGCTTCTAAATTACCTAAAGCTTCTCCATAAAATTGTTCGACATTAGCATAAGGAATTGTAAGACATCCAAGATCTTTAAGTTTTTTAGGATGCTTTTTCTAAATTATAACACTACACTCTTCACTGAGTGCAACAGTCTCATTATCTATAAACTTCATTTCCTTATTAGGTATATCCTTCATGAACTTCACACAACTTGGCATTTGTTCCAAAGCTTCAACAAATGGAATGTTTATCGTTAATTTCCTCAATATTTATAAAAAAATAGAAAATTAGTTATCTTTATTATTCTGCTTCAGTCTTTGAGGAAGTAAAGGTGATGGTCTTTCTATAGTAATTTTCATTGGTTTAATAGGACATTCTAACTGAAAATGAAAATCTTCACCAGATTTTTCATTTTCCACCTCATATTTTTCAAGTTCAACTTCTTTTTTAGCCTTATTTTCTAATTCTTTTCCACTTCTAAGTTGAATAGCCTTTATTTACTCTTTGTTCTAATCTTTAGTAAGCAAAGTTCCTGAAGGTCTATTGCTAAGTGCAGAAGAAATACATCCCAATTTATTTTCCATGTCTCTAATTGCAGCTCCTTGACCATTTAATTGACTTCCCATTTACAATATCAATTCATAGATTGACTATTTTTTCTCCTTACTTTGCAAATTATTAAATCCTAAAGGACAATAAGGTTTATAAGTTGGATTTCCTTGATTGTTGGAGTTTCCCAATGGGTTTGCTATGTTGTTTATCTATTACAAATTTGCAGCATTAAAATTATTGTTACTTCAACTAAAATTTGGATGATTCTTCCAACCGGGATTATAATAATTAGCATAAGTATTATTAGAATGATTATTTAATACATTTAAGGTCTCATAAGAAGATTGAGATTCTATCATTTGTCCCAATGAATTTTCCTCAATCATAGGTGATGTCTGAGAATAATTCATTCCATATTGATTTATCTTCTTAGATATAGCTGTTATTTGTGCAGCTAACATAGATATTACATCAGAATCATCAATATTAGCTATTGTTTTTAGATTTACCCTCTCAGAGGGCCACTGAAAATTATTTGTAGCCATCTCTTTAATTAATGAATACCCTCATCAAATGGTTTTAACATTATTGCTCCACCAGCAACAACATCAATTATCAATCTAAGAGATCCAACCAATCCATTATAAAAAAAATTGTATTACTATCCAATATGGCAACACATGGTGTGGACACTTTCTAAGAAGATCTTTAAATCTATCCAAGGCTTCATAAATTGATTCCCATTCAAACTGATAAAAAGATGTATTATCATTCTTAAGCTTAGGAGTTTTTGAAGGTGGAAAATATTTAGATAAGAATTTTTGTGCAAATCTCCCCAAGTTCTGATAGATCGAGGTGCTAAAGAGTTTAACCACATCTTAGCTTTATCCTTCTGTGAAAAGGAAAAATTCTAAGTCTGATGTCATCATTTGACACTCCATCATATTTAAATGTGGCACACAATTTTAGAAAACTAGGAAGTTGTAAACTAGGATCTTCAGTTGGTGTTCCCACAAACTAATTGTTTTGTGCCTTTTAAATAGTAGCTAGTTTAAGCTCACATGAATTGGCAGCTACAACATAATTTCGTATACTCAAATGAATTTCATCTACTATAAGATTAGCATAATCTATTAAAGGTCTTTAATGATGTTCATTTTCATTTCCAACATTACTCAAATTGCAAGCTATTTTGCTAATATGGTCTATCTCTTTTGTTATTTTCAAATTATTCTAATTGTTCTTTCTGATTCAGAACCATAAGGTACTAGATTTTCAGATTTTAAACTTTTCGTAAACAAACAAAACAAATAATTTAAAATAAGAAAACATACTAAAACAAGAAAATGTTTAAACTAAACTACAAACACTCTTTTTTTATAAATAAAAAATAAAATAACTTACTACTACTATTACTTTCTGTTACTTCCCTGACAACAACGCCAAAAACTTGATGCGGATAGATTAAGTGTGTTAATTTTGCAATTATTTTTCAATATTACAAAATATACAACGCAGATATAATAATAAACATGCAATGTAATCCAAAAAAAATAACTTTAATAAAAGTATCTTATCTTTAAAACTCTTTTAAACTACAAAATCACCTTTAAAAATGAAGCAAGTATATGTATCACTTTAAGTAAAAAAGGGCTCTAATAGAGTCCTAGATATTGATCCAACAGAAAAGTTGGAAATTCCTGTAAACAGTTCTTAAGATTATAATTATAATTTAAACTGTAAAAAAATAAAGTGAGAAGTTTGAATATTAACTACTAAAGTGAATACTATTTATAATGCAGTTGAAAGACAAAGTTAACTAAACCAAAAATTGAAGTTCAAAAGTGAAAAAATTACGAAAACTAAACAAAATATTTGTTGACGAAAAGTTCAAATTTAAGAAAGCATCCTTCCCCTTACAATGAGCATATAGATTTTGAAGAAATTAAAATAATATATATATATATATATATATATATATATATATATATATATATATATAATTTTGTGCCAAATAGAAGAAATCATATTCTTTACCGTCTTCCGAGTGCTATAAAGAACATTGACTAATCCAGAGTTTGGTCCCTAATTTCGTGGTTAGGCTGGAAGGATACTAGATACCACTCTAGAGCTCCCACTACCCGCTCCCCTGAGGTCTAACATTCTCGCATTAGTTTCCAATCAGCTGGACCAAGTTGGGGATTTTATTATGTCGCCTTAAAATCTCTAATTCTGCATCCAACAAAGTATGTTACCCTATTTATTTGCACTTAATTCCATGGATGACATACTTTCCCATGAAATTAAATGTGATTCTCCAAATGTTGTAGAAATCATAGCCCTTTCATAACAATTGTTTTTCAACACATTTTGATATTTCAATTGGCTTGATCAAAAGGTAAATGAAGATCGGAGTTCAAATCATCACAAATTTTTTACATTTAAAGTCGTAGAATACAAAGTTGCTTCTTCATAAAACCATATTTCAAAGTAGGGAGAAGGATAAAGAAGACTACACATAATTAATGGGAAATATACAACAAAATACGAATTTCATATATAGAAACAAGTTTACAAAATAAAAGAAATAAAAGACACAACTTATCTCATAATCCTACCCAAGAAAATCCCTAGAAGTTCTCTCCAAGCCTTTCTCTCTTTACAAGCACTCTCAAATCTCTCTTAGAAGTCTAATGAAGAAGAATTCTCTCACATTCCCTCTCCTCTTACAACTATAGAAAAAAATCTCCAAGCCCTTGACTTTCACTCTCTATCTCTTCCTTTCGCCTTTCACGCCACCTCACTTTCTCGCCACACACAAACTCCTTGAAGACTTCTTCTTTTCTTAGAAGCTACCTCATTTCAAAAGTAGTTCAAAATTCTCTCCAAAATTCCCTCCAAACGTCAACACTTTTGAAGTTAAAAGATGTTTCATTTGATCCAAGAGACATATCCCTTCATAAAAGAACCTTCCAAAGTGTCTAGATGCATCTAATTACTCCAAAAGGTGTTTAAAATAAGTGTCCATTTGAAAATTTGAAGAATACTTTCCTCGAACTGCCTTAATTTGTAAAAAGTCATCTCTAGCATATCTAGTGCCAAATCTGGCGCATCATGCGACAACGCTCTGTCAAACTGTGCATCATGCGCCAGATTCCCGAAATTAGCTATTTCGGCTCCAAAATTTGTCATTTTTGCTACATTTTCTCCAAATGCCTAAAAATGATATACTTGCAACAAAAACAAAAAAAAATACACTTCTTTAAAGTGCGATATCATCAAAAATAGGCATAAAATACATACTTAAATTAACGTATTATTTTGATGTATCACTAACGTCAACAAAGACTGGCGTAAGCATTAATAGAATATTTGGAAACTAGAAAGCTGTCGGAAGACAATTCCAACGCATATCACATCACAAGAAGGGTTATGTCAAATGCTCTAGTGGGTGATGTCCTCTACAGAAGATCATTCGATCAGATGTGGCTGAGATGACTAAGCAGAGTAGAAGCACAAAATATTGTCAAAGAAGTACTTGTTGGATTATGTGGCGCTCATCAATCAGTGCCGATAATGAAAATCAAGATTAAGAGACTCAGATATTGTTGGTCTGCAATGATATTTGATCACATGGATACAGCTACAAGGTGTCGCCTTTACCAAGTGCATGGGGTGGTCTTACACTAACCTCTGAATATGCTACACACACTGTTGCCTCATAGACATTTGAGTGTTGGGGCACAGACATATTATGTATGATAGACCCTTCATCCTCTAATGGGCATAAATTCATTATTGTGTTACGGATTACTTCTCCAAATGGGCAGAGGCAGCGCCGTTATGAGAGGTTACAACACATCTTGTTCTGCAATTTTTCAAAAGTCAAGTCATCTACCATTTTGGGGTACCGTGTAGAGTGATTTTCAATAACTGGCTGGCTTTCAAGAGCACAAAGATCAACAAATTTGTCAAAATACATGAGATAGAATGAAGATACTCTACGATTTACTATCCAGTGCAAACAAACTGGCTGAAGCCTTCAATAAGACAATTATTCAAATCTTAAAGAAAACATTTGATGAAAATAAAAGAGATTTCAATAACAAACAATTAGAAGCTTTGTGGGCTTACCGGACAATATTCATAAATCCCACTCAATGTATACCCTACGCACTTGTATATGGGTGTGAGGCTATACTACCGCTAGAAGTTCAGACACCATCTTTCAGAGTCACCGTCGCTAGCCATATCACAATTGAAGAAAGTGCAAAACTCAGACTTGAAGAATTGGAAAGTCTCGAGGGAAAACAACTAGAAACACAACACCATTAGGAACTCTACCAAGCGAGGATCGTGCAAGCTCATGACAAATTGGTCCGCCCAAGGGAGTTCAAATTTGGTGACCTTATTCTCATTCTCAAATGACTTATTTATGCACACCACAAGATAAGTGAAAAATTTGAACCAACTTGGGAGGGACCATTCGTCATAGAGAAGGTCTATTCGGAAGGAGCTTACCAACTGGTGAATTTTTTAGGTGAGAGAATTATGTTGCCGGTTAATGGCTGCTACTTGAAGATATACTACCAAACGTGATGTTGCTTGAAATCAACTTTTTGAAATTTTGATTGTTTTAGGGTTATTTATTTGGCCAAGTGTCTATGACTGGCTCCAAAAATTTATAATAAAAGTAACCTCAATAAAATGAAAATTTTGGAATTTATTCACTTTAATTTCCTACATTTATCTCTAATTTTGAAATTCCATTAAATTAAAATAAATTAAATAAGAAATTTGCACATGCATAAATTAAAACTTGTGTTTAATAATGGTATCATTTTTGTTCTTTTTCATGCTAAATTTTAGCGCACTGATACTTTTTTGTCTTCTGTAGAATAATGTCGGGATGTAAGCTGATTTTCTCCTTTAAAGATAGCTTGAATCTAACACTGAATAGAGAAAGGGTAACTCAGGGTGACATCATAGATTTTGACTTAGACTTTAGTCAAGTAAACAAAAACTATGAGGGTCCCTGATAGACCTATTCAACCGCTAAGATAAGGAAGGATTATTGTCACTACTAAGGATCAGTACTAAAGAAGACTCCTCACTGAAGAGGAAGAAAGTGATAACGCAACAGAATCCGATGGAAGGGACTAGCCATTTGTCGTCCATGATAAATGCGCCAACAGGGGATCTAATCATTTATGATGAAGATGGAATGCCAGATGCACCATTAAGAAGAACACAGTGCCAAAATCCTAATAATCGTAAGCATAGAGCTTCTTACATGAAGAAAAGAGGCGCCTGAAAGAGGCAGAAAACTCACTCACCCTTATTCCTATGGGGAAAATTTATGATCCTTGCATGAGAGAAACTTCTACTTGTTTGCTTGCTATGGAGGATGAGTTTGAGTTTTCTGCAGAGCAGATACTACCAGCTATTCTAGATGCACTTTATAGGGGTTTCTGATGTGAAACGTTGAGGTTCCCATAAAAGCATCGACAGGAAGAGCATTTGTGGAATGTCCGACTTGCAATGTCCTCCACTTGGATCACTACATTTCTTTTGAGTAGTTCATAGCCACTAACACAGAGCGTAAGGCCAGCTTCAATGGAGTAAAGCATCTGACTTTCTTTGAGATAGGTTTAAGATAACCTTAAATGAAGTAAGGCATCTTATTCTCAAATCTTTGAGATTGGTATGAGGCCACCTTAAATTGAGTAAGTCGTCAGACTCTCTACCCAAATCTTACGAGATCGGTACAAGACCACCTTAAGTAGAGTAAGGCATCCGACTCCTTACAAAAATCTTTGGAGATAGTTGTATGACCACCTTAAATGGAGTAAGGCATCTTATTCTCATAATTTGATGTCGGTATGAGGCCACCTTAACTGGAGTAAGGCATCTGATTCTATACACAATTTCTTCAAGAAAGGTTTATGACCACCTTCAATAGAGTAAGACATCATATTCTTAAATCTTTGAGATTGGTATAAAGCCTCCTTAAAAGGTGTAAGACATCTGATTCTCTATCCAATTTCTTTGAGATATGTATAAGACCACCTTAAATGGAGTAAGACAAGACATCATATTCTCATTCTTTGAGATAGGTATAAAAGCAACTTAAATGGAGTAAGGCATCCTATTCTCATCTTTAGAGATTGGTATGAGACCACGTTAAGTGAAGCAAGGCTTTTGATTTTTTACACAATTTCTTTGAGATAGGTATATGACCACCTTAAATTGAGTAAGACCTCCTATTCTTATTTTTTGGGATAGGTATAAGACCACCTTAAATGGAGTAAGGAATCCTATTTTGATATTTTGAGATTGGTATGAAAGCACCTTAATTTAAGTAAGGCATCTTATTCTCTACACCATTTCTTTGAGATATGTTTAAAACCTCCTTAAATGGAGTAAGGCATCCTATTCTCAAATCTTCAAGATCGGTATGAGGCCACCTTAAATGGAGTAAGGCTTCCAATTCTCTATACATTTTCTTTGGAGATAGGTATGAGACCACCTTAAATGGAGTAAGGCATCCTACTATTATTTTTTGAGATCGGTTTGAGACCACCTTAAATGGAGTAAGGAATCTGATTCTCTTTCTATTTTGATTCCCATCTCAGGGTCAATACCTAAATTTTGATTCTCATCCTCTCAAACTATTGCAATCAAAATCAAAGTTTTCTAACAATTAAATTGAAATTGAATCTTTGTTGTGACTGTCGTGGTTTTTTTTGGAATTCCTTTCCTTCAAATCCCCAGCGAGAGTTCCAAATCCTCAATTTTGATGAAGTGTTCACTTGCCAATTCCCCAGTAGAAATAATTGTTACTCAATTCTGCTCTTCGTTTCAAGTCTGTTGACTTGGAAGTCTATTTTGGTGTTGTTGACTTCAAAATCATTCCAAATATTCCCAATTTCACTTTTGAACCCTTTCATTGACCGAATTTTACCAATTCGACCCATTCTTACCAAAAGCCCCAAGTTGCCCTCTAAGGCCCAATTCCCCCAACTAGCCTCAATATTGGCCCAATTGCCCCAATTTTTCCCAATTTCAATTCCAAACAAAGATTACACATCCTTAACACCAATTGATACCTAATACAAACCCAATTTGACCCAATAAAAGCCCATTTCCAACCCAAATCAAAAAGACCCAAATTTGACCATGTGATCAAATCTCCCCAAATTGAACCCTATGCCTTATACAATTGCCCAAATTTTGAATTCAAAATTCTATATAACAATTTCCCACATCAAATTGGACCCTCAATTGGACTTTTTCAAGCCTTAATCCCACTGAATTTCAACTTGGACATAAATCCCCAAGTTTGCCCTAATTAAGCCATATTAAAAAATTCCACCAAATAAACTTTTCAATTCAACTCAAATTAACTTAAAATCATTTTAAAACTCTTCATGACATCTCTCTAAACCAAATTAAACATTCAATTGACCCAAATTTTGATCCAAATCCAACCCCAAACACAAGCCCAAGTTCATCCCCAATTCTAAAAGCCCAAGCCCTTAAGTCATTCAAAAAACCCAATGTTAAATTAAAAGCCCACATGAAAATTTTTATCCTCATCAACCATTTAATCAAAATCATTCTATGAGTTCCCAATTCATGCCAAAATCATTCCATATTAAGACTCCTGAAAAACACCACCAAAATACTCTAAAAATATAAAAAGTTATTTTCATTCAAATTGGTAAAGCCAAGGACAAGCCATGAAGCCATCTCAAGCCATATGTGAGCCATATAAGCCATTGTTATCTCACCAAGCTATTAATGACAATAAGAGGTGCCACCTTCAAGCACCCTTAAAAAAGTTTTTAACCCCTTAGTGAGACACTCTAACACATGCTTAGACAAATGCAATAAATTGAAACTTCTCCACATCATTTTAGTAAGCTCCCCTGGTCTTGGTCAGCCATGAGAAGCCACACAAGACCATTCCAATGAAGCTAAACCCAAGCTAAACCCAACCTAGCCCAAAGCCATTTCTACTTCAATTAATCACCTTTACCCATGCATAAACCTAATTGGCTCCACATTAGCCCATTACTGATCATCCTTAGTGGGATGGTGACCTGAGCCTTGCTGGCCAGCCACCTGGGCTATTGGAAAACCCAAATCCAAGAACCTCACCTAGGTCAAGTCCTGAAATTGAACCCATCCTCGTGGCACCATTCCAATTAGCCGTTGGAGCCTTTCTGCCCTCCACTTAAGTAACATCCCAGCCACCTCAGCTTGGCTTGAGATCCACCATGGCCCATTCTATTTAAACTCACCCCCCATGGACAATGGAAGGAGTTGTTGAAATTCCTTGGGAGACCATGAAAATTTTTTTTCTGAGCTTCTCCTAGCTTCCTTGAGTATAAGCCCTTTGTTTCCAGCCACTCAAAACCACTTTCTAAGCTCAATTTTAGAGCTCTAACACAGGTTGAAACCAAGACATGACTCTCTTTAGCTCCATAGTGCACCAAAAGCAAATTAATTACACCCATACCATCCCCTAAGTGAAAGAAGAAGATCCCCCATAAAAGCCATATCGCTAGATCACCCTAGCATAGACTTTGATTAACCCCTAAAATTGGCCTTGGTCAAAATCATACCTTAGAAATTCACCACAGCCTAAGGCTTCATGTAGGAGCTCTTTGGAATCAACTCAAGCTCTTGGAAGCAACCAATCGAGGCCACACCTCTTAGGCAGAGGTATTGAACTTTCCCTTTAAAGCGAGACTATTTTAATTCTCCATGCTCATAGACTCAATTTAAGACTTGATTAACCATATAGATATGTTCTTCTAGTCTAGACGCGTCTATAGAATAACCCCAAAGAGATTTGATTGGGTATTGAGAGAGATTTTAAGGTTTAAAGTTTAATGGCTCTCGAGATAGGGACTTGGGGACGATGAACAGATGTCGTTTGTTTTTGCGTGTATTGGACGAATGACTGAGATCGCGTTGGATGAAGTCTCGGTGCGTGTTTATCTGGCTGACTCAACTGGAGACTCCCAACCAGAAGCCGACACGTGCATGGTTTAGAGTTGCTTAGGATGAGGTGGCATTGCGCTGGATAAGTAGAAAAATAGGGTTTTAAGTAATTTTCTTAAATACTGGAACTTCAAAAATTCATATATTGGTGTAGAGAAATCATAAAAATAAAATAAAAATACCCTCATGCTCAATGAACAGAGGAGAATAACATGGAAATGGTTTCATGTTTTTTTATGCATGTATGATTTTTATTTAATTAAATAGTTTACTTCTTATTTGGATTCTCCATTTATATGGACATTTCACTATGACTTAATTTTTTCGGCTTTTGATCTCTCTATCATGAGGGATCTTCTTTGATTTTTCCAAGGTCAGAGGAGACCTCTAAGCAGAGTTCTCTAATTTCAAGCATATCATTTATGTTTTGATAAAATAAATATAGAATCTAAATTATTCACCAAAAAAATACAAAACTTGTTTTGGTAGGTTCATTATTGTCAGAGGACCCTAGGAGAAGTATAAACTTGGTTTAGCCCATTAATAAAAACCTAATTGTCACCAACCCCTAAAATGAAATGTAATTAAATTGGACAAAATATAAATGTAAATGACATAAAAAGTATTCTCCATTGTGATTTAATATCAGAGGAACCCACCATAAAAATTTCAAGTCAATTGGAATTAATTTGATAAATAAAATGGATTAATTAAAAGAAATGGCATTTTTGGCACTAAAATAATTATAATAATTAAAATACAACTCAAACAATCACCCAATTGGTTTTGGGAGCTCCTTATGACAAGAGGAACCTAAGAAAAAAAAGTTGAATTAAAATAAATACTTGATTTTTAAGCCTTTTTTAAGTATTTTAATAAATAAAAATTAATTAAAAATCCTAAAAATTACAAGATTGTAAAAACATACTAAAATTTCACATATGGCTTCCTTATCACTTGGGACCAATAAAAATAATTTTCCTAATTTCATAAGTCAAGATTTTAATTTTTAAAAGATTAAAATGAATTTTCTTTAATTTTCCACTAAAATAATTCCAATAATTAAATATAAACCACCAAAATATGAAATTTGTTTCTCTAGGTTCCCTGGACATAGAGATATTTAAAAAATGTAAAACTTAATTTTCAACTTAAATAATATTTTATATTTAATTAACACTCAAAACAAACAAATAATTCTAATAAATAAATTATTCCTCTTAAAATCATGGAACTTAGTCCAAGTGCTCCTCTGGCCTGGGTGAACTCCCAATAATTTTCTTAAGGATAGAGTTTTTGCCTTTGTTGAGTTATTGAATTTTCATTAGAAATCCATATTTTTGCATTAAAAATAATTATAAAATTAAATAAAATCAGAAAAATCACATTTTCTCCTCTGATATTTTAATTAACCCATGAGTAGGGTATAATAAAATCTAAAAGTCATTGAGTTTGATTTATGAATTATGAGGTGTTAAGGCCTTGAGGGCAAAAGGGTAAGTTTAGAATTTAAGCCTTAATTAATATTTAGGCCTAACCAAAGGGTAAACATGTAATAAATGATCTTAATTGACATGTCTTGATGATTGAAATATGAAAGGGATAAATGGTAGCAACCAATCTCACTTTGGTCTCATTAAGGATAAATTTGTGATTTCTTAAATTCATGAAATTTGGAAGAGTAATTGAATAAGAAGATATTAAGGCGAGGGGTTTGACTCTGAAAGATTATAACCCACTAATTTAAAACCTCAATTAATTGTTCCAAAATGTTGTATGATTCCATATAAATATTAAGAGCATAAACATTTAAGATTTTCTAAAATTACAAATCTACCCATTAAGTTTTAAGTGCTTAGTATTGAATCAGACTTAATCAAAATTGTCTAATGAGGTTTAGAAAATGACCTATAATTAATTTAATTTTTTTTAAATACACTTCAAGGCCATCTTTGAAAAACAAATTGGTTAAGTCCCTTAATTAAGCCAAATAGTCCTTAAGCGCCTTTACTCGTATAATTCGTAAGTGAAACATCAATTGATAATTACCCCACATGAAGGGATAATCAAAATATCAAGGCTCTTTGAGCATAAGGGTATGGATTAGGTGAACCACATAACAAACATAATAAGACCAAAATGAACTCGAGACAATTTGAGGGACTATGAAATGTCTAGGGTGTTACCTAGGACCTTTTCATGATCCTTTGGGAATCTCGGAGGACACTTGGACATATTATGATTTGCTTGATGGAATCATCCCCACAGGTAAACAAATTAGACTCACCAGGGTATGTCATAGGATTTGGTAGACTCACCTCAAACCTGTGTTCACTACTTCTC
This sequence comes from Phalaenopsis aphrodite, assembly GCA_003013225.1. Lineage (NCBI taxonomy): Eukaryota > Viridiplantae > Streptophyta > Magnoliopsida > Asparagales > Orchidaceae > Phalaenopsis > Phalaenopsis aphrodite. The sequence goes on along the minus strand of NEWO01000041.1, from coordinate 2,446,063 downwards.
TTACAAGCATATTTCAATTTGCGCAAAATTATATATATATGCTTTGCAAGTATTGACCTTTCTAGTAGAGGAATGAGAAGAATTGAAAGGTATGATTTTAAGTTATTGCATTGCAATTTATTTTTATTTACCTTTCCGTGCCTCTTATTCTACATATAAATTTGCATGTTAAACAACAAGGTCACCCTGCATGTCAAACTAAAACTTTTAGGATAACCACAAAATTGAAACCAAAACAAAGTTAAGAAATCTAAACAAGATAAAACTTCACCACCACAACAGTCAAAATATAAGATAACTCAAAACTTAAGCACAAGCAGAACAAAGCAAAAATTGCAACTAAATTAAAAAGTCTCTATCGGATGATCGGGAATCCATTGGAGGATGTAACCTACGATTGCTAATGAGATTTACGACAGTTTAAATGAAAGTATGGAACTGAGTTTGGTTTAGTAAATTCATTTGGACTAAGTGAATCCGAAGAAAATAGTGGTTCCGAAATAATGGAATCACGGGATGTTAACCGGTGTGCTATAATTAATTTTAATATGCCCCACAATATTTATAACAACCTTAACCTGAGGAACACTTGAGTTGAAATCAGGACTTGACACATTAGAAAACTTAAACTCGCCATGACGAGGAACTTGGAGCTAGCATTGTGGGCAACACGACTATCTTTAACAGTAAAATATGTCTATTCCAGCTAAACCATTCCTTAGAATTAAATAACAAGCCATAAAATTTTGAGGTTGTCCACCTAGTGCAACATAAATCCTCAACTTATATTTAAGCCTTTGTATGGCTCTGTTATACAATATAAGCCCTAACTCACTCTATAATTCTGAGGTTTTTGTTCGTCACAACCTAAATCCTGACATCTTTCAGGCTATTTGTGTGATTGTTTCACACGAATGTAAGTCCTAATTAATAAAATTGGCAGGATGACATATTTAATTTCTTTTTGAAACTAAAGCCAAACCATATGATAGTTGGGAAGTCACCTAGGTTCTCCTCAGGATCTATGACAACCCCTAGTTCTCCGTCTTTTGGATTTCAAAATACAATGTTCCAAATTTCTGTCATTCCCATTTTGCACCTCTTTGTTTGATCTCTTTAAAAGGTCCTACCCCTTTCAAACTCTTGAAGACCATATCTCTAGATTTTTCTTGAAAGTTTTCTTAGGTGACTTCGATTATCTAAGATGTAAGTAACTACAAGGGCTTGCCTTAATCAGAAACTTTCAAGAACCCAACATAACATAAACCCTATTTAATTCTTCACATTAAATAGGGGAAATTGTTGGTCAAAATAAAAAAAGGTTTTTTCGCAGACTTAAACGGATGTCATAAATTCTTTAGTTTATTTAATCGAGCCCCGTCGGAAAGTAGTGTATCTATTTTTTAGGATAGATGCATTGCTTGCAGTGATATGCTCGTTTATTTAAATTACTAGGGATATGAGATCGGTTTGGTCTTGTATTTTCAGATTTTAAAATATAACTTTTTCAAAATTATATATATATAAATTAAATTAAACCGGGCGTTGGGATATCAATTCCTGCGACCGACAACTTAATCCCCAAAAACTTTATAGTGCGGACAATTATCCACTAGCTAAAGTGGAAATTTATCAAAAGATGAATTTTTCAAAAACTATTCTCCACTATTGAAAACTTTATAAAAAGGAGATGTCACTTACTCCACCAACCTAGAAAGAAAGCATCAATTATTAACTTTACTTATCAAATGCGTCATCATTAATTCCTCTCTTCTCTATATATTTCTCTCATTTCTCTTCTTTAGGTCAGAGCAAAGTTAGCCTTCCATCTTCTACTTCTTCTTATTCTTCTCATTCTTCTATGTTTGTAAGCTAGCACGGATAAGTACCATCTTCTTACTCTATGTCTCTAAGTTTGCTTTGAAATATTTATGCTTATTATGTTATGCTCCTATAGTTAATTTAAATAGTATTATGTTATTTTTTTTCCACTTATTCTAGTCGTGCTTAGTGTAAGAAAAAAACTAAAGTTGTGCTTTAAATCTCTAAAATGATTATATAGAGTTGTGGTCCAAAAGATTTTAGATAATTTTGTTGAGCCCTAATTTTCTCTTAAGTGCTTATATAGGGTTGTGGTCTAAAAATTATAATATAAACATATGATTTTAAGATAAAAACCTAGAACAGGAAGAAACAAAGTAAGAAAATCTTAATATAATTTCTCAACCGTGCATAATATATCAAATAAATGAGCCTATCAATGCAAGCAATGCATCTATCTCGAAGAATATATATACTCCTTACTGGCGGGGCTTGATTAAATAAACTAAAGAATTTATGACATCCATTAAAGTCTGCGAAAAAACTATTTTGTATGTTGACTGACAAGTTTCCCTATTTAATATGAACAATTAAATAAGTTTTATATTAAGCTGGGTTTTTGAAAGTTTTCTAAAAGCAATCCTTTATAGTTAATTACATCTTAGATAACTGAAGTCACTTAAGAAAACTCTCGATAAAAATTAGAGGATATTGACTTCAAAATTTCCAAACTGATAGAAATTTTCAAAGAGATTGGATAAAGAGCTGTGAAAGAGGAATGACTGAAATCTGGAACATTGTATTTTGGAATCCAAAAGAAGGAGCACTAGGGGATGTCAAAGATCCTTAGGAGAACCTCAGTGACTTCTCAAGTTTTATGTGTCATCTTGGCAATTTTATTAATTAAAGCTTACATTCATGTGAAATGATCACAAAATTAGCTTGGAAGATGTGAGGATCTAGGTCATGACGAACGACAACCTCAAAATCCTAGAGCAAGTTAGGGCTTTTATTGTATAGTAAAGCCATACAAAGGCCTAAAGCTAATTTGAGGATTTATGTCGCATTAGACTGAAAACCTCAAAATCCTATGGCTTATTGTTTAATTCTAAGGAATTGTTTTGTTGGTGTAGACATGTTTTATTGTTGAAGATGGTCGTGCTGCCTATAATGCTATATTTATGCTCCTCATCCTGGCAAGTTTATGTTTTCCAATACACATGGAAATGGATGACATCCGTTCATCATCTCCAAGTCCTTAGTTTGAGAGCCATTAAACTTCAAAACTTCAAATCTATCTTGATACTCAACCAAATCTCTTCGGGTTTCTTTTTATAGTTTCATCTAGACTAGAAGAACATATTCATATGGTTAATCAAGTTTTAAATTGATTCTATCAACATGGAGAATTAAAATAGGCTCGGTTTAAGGGGAGACTTCAATCCCTTTGCTCAAGAGGTTTGACATCGATTGGGTCCTTCTAAAAGCTTGAGTTTAGTCAAGAGAGCTCCTAGATGAAGCCTTAGGTTGTGGTGAATTTTATTAGTACAATTTCAATCAAGGCCGATTTTGGGTGTTGATCAAAGTATATTCTAGGGTGGTCTGGTGATGGGGCTTTTATAGAGGATCTTCTTCTTTCACTCAGGGGATGGTGTGGGTGCAATTAATTTGACTTTGGTGTACTGTGGAGCTATGAGGAATTATGTCCTAGTTTTGGTCTGATTTTAAACTCCAAAACTGAGCTCAAAAAGTAGGTTTGAGTGGCTGAAAACAAAAGGCTTGCGTTCAAGGAAGCTAGGAGAAGCTCTGAGAATAATTTGTCAGGGTCTCCCTAAGGAATTTCAACAACTCCTCTCCATCACCATGAGGGGTGAATTAAAATAGTAGGGGTCATGCTGGCTCTCATACAAAGCTTAGATGGCTGGAATGTTGCCTAGGTGGAGGGCAGAAAGGCTTCAATGGCAAATTGGATTGGTGTAACTTGGATGGGTTCAATTTTGTGTTTTTGCCTAGGTGAGGGTCTTGGATTTGGGATTTTTAGCAGCCAAGGTGGGTGGCCGGCTAGGCTCAGGTCACCATCCCACTGAGGATGATCAGTGGTGGGCTAATGTGCAACCAATTGGGTTTGTGCATGGGTAAGGGTGATTAACTGAAGTGGAAAAGGCTTTGGGCTAGCTTTGGTTTAGATTTAATTTATCTTCATTAGAATGGGCTTAGGTGGTCTCCCATGGCTGACCAAGACCAGGTGAGCCAGCTGAAATGATGTGGATAGATCCCTCATTCATTGAATTTGGCTAAGCATGGGTTAGAGTGTACATTAAAAATGTTAAAACTTTTTAAGGGAGCTTGAAAGTGGCTCCACCTTTTTCCATTAATAGCTTGGTGAGGTGGCAAAGGTTCATATGGCTCACCTATGGCTTAGGATGGCTTCATGGCTTGTCCTTGGCTTGACCAATTTGCATGAAAAGGGACTTTAGTATTTTATGGGGTATTTTGTTGGTGTTTGTCATGAGGCTTATTATGGAATGATTTTGGCATGAATTGGGAACTTAGGGAATGATTTTGATTAAATGGGTGATGAGGAGAAAAATTTTCATGTGGGCTTTTAATTGAACATTGGGCTTTTTGAAAGTCTTAAGAGCTTGGGCTTTTAGAATTGGGGATGAACTTGGGCTTGTGTTTGGGTTAGATTTGGATCAAAATTTGGGACCAATTTAATGTTTAATTTGGTGTATTGAGATATCATGAAGAGTTTTGAAAGAATTTCAAGTGATTTTGAATTGAATTGAAAAGTCAATTTGATGGAATTTGGGCATTTAATGTATATAGTTCCTTCTCTTCTTTTTTTTAGGGCATATATATATAGTTCCTTCTTTTCATTTCATTTCTTTATAAAGTATACTTTCATGGTGAGGTCACCCTCTATAGGGAGGAGTCCTTTTGTATTTTGGTATCTTGGTTGGGGGCTTAGCAAGTTTAGTCTTTATGTAATGTTTTCATTATTCAACATGTAGGGAGCTGAATAAAGCTCCTTCCACCAATATATATATATAGTAGATTATCAATCTTGAAAGTAGAAAGGAGAACATTAAAGTATGCAACTTAAAAAGTTGTATCGTATCAAATAAATAACCCCAGAACAATCAAAATCTCAAAATCTCATTTCAAGCAAAGTCAAGTTGTATCGTATGTCTTCAAATATCGTCCATTGATCAAGAGCATAGGACTTTTAGCTCGATAATCCACCAGCTGGTAGGCTCATCTTGAATAGATATTCTCTATGAGAAATTGTTTCTCCCAAGTTGACTCAGAATTTCCACCTATCTTGTGATATACAAGAATAGGTCTTTCAAGAACAAGAACGAGGTCACCTACTTTGAACGTCCATTGGCGGATCAATTTGTCATGACTTGTACCATCTTTTCTTGGTAAAGTTCTAAATGTTATTATGCTTCTAGTCATTTTCCCTCGAGGCTTTATAATTCTTCAAGTCTGAGCTTTGCACTTTCTTCAGTTGTAATTTGGTTAGTGATGGAGACTCAAAGAAACGATGTCTGAACTTTCAGCAGCAGTACAGCCTCAGACTCGTGTACAAGCGCATAGGTTGTACATCAAGTGGGAGTCCTAAACATCGTCTAGTAGGCCCGCAAAACTTTTAACAGTTTATTATGCCAATCTAAATACACAAAATTAAACATTAAATTGTAAGGATTTTGAATTGAAAGGATTTCAATTTTGAATGTACTTAGGAGGACCAATTTGTCATGGGCATGTACCATCTTCACTTGGTAAAGCTCTAGATGTTGTTGTGCTTCTAGTCATTTTCCTTTGAGATTTTCTAATTCTTCATGTTTGAGTTTTGCTCTTTCCTCTGTTTTAAGTTGATTAGTGACAACGACTCTGAGAGATGGCATCTGAATCTTTAGTGGTAGTGCGGCCTAGGACCCGTACACAAGCATGTAGCGTGTACACTGAATTGGAGTCCTAAACATTATCTGGTAGACCCTTAAAGCATCTAGCAATCTGTTATGCCAATCTCTTTTGTTTTCCTCCAGTGTCTTCTTGAAAATCTATACCAGTGTCTTGTTGAAGGCTTTTGCTAAGCAATATTCCTAGGGATCGTAAATTGCAGAGTATCTATAGTCTATCTCATGTCGTTTGACAAAATTATTGATTTTTGTGCTTTTGAAGGTTGTCCCATTGTCGGAGATTGTTCTGTGCAGAACTCCAAAATCGTAAATGAGTTGGCTTTTGAAGAACTAAAGGACGTGTTGTACTATAACCTCTTGTAACGAAATTTCCTCTGCCCATTTGGAAAAAATTAATCTGTAGCGACAAGTATAAATCTATCTCATTTAGAGGATGGAAGGTCTATTGGACCTATTATGTTCGTGCTCTAAAACTTGAATGGCCATGAAGCAATGTTTGGGTGTAGCAAATTTTGAGGTTGGTGCGAGACAACCCCATGCACTTGGCACTGGTGACATCTTCTAGTTATATCCATGCAGTTGGACATCATTGCCGTCTAATAATATATGAGTCTTTTGATCTTCATTTTCATCTTTGGCCCTGACTGGTGAGCGCCACACAATCCGACTTGTACTTCTTTAATATTATTTTGTTCTTCTACTTTCCTTAAACATTGTAGCCCCATTTGATTGAATGATCTTCTGTAGAGGACCTCACCCACTAACATGTATGACATTGCCCTTCTTGTGATGTGGTGTGCTGCTGAATTGTCCTCTAGGAGCTTTCCAGTTTGTAAATATTCCATCAATGGCTTGCACCCGTCTTCTTTGTTATTAGCAACCACAATCATCATTTCTTCTTCTTTTCCAAGGTTGTGTAGATTTTCAAGGTCGACTCGAGACAAAACTTGTCTTCCTTGTACTATAATGTCAATGGAATCCTCTGGGGGACACACCAATTCTTTTTCAAGTTTTGATAAAGCGTCAGTATGGACATTATCTCCCCAAGGAATTTGGTATAAAGTTACATTGGGAATCTGCTCCAGCAGTTTCATCGTGTACTGATGGTATTCTGCTAAACTTGGTTTCAAAATCTTGTATTATCCGGCTACTTGTTGGACGACGAGCTGTGAGTCACCATAGATAATAATATATGTTATATCCATCAAGATTGCCAACTCCAATCTGGTGATTAAGGCTTCATATTCTGCTTTGTTGTTGGTACACGACTGTGTCAGGTGGTATGAGAATCTTATTATACCCTTATCTGGTGTGATGAAAACCAAATCAATTCTTGCTTTGCTTGGTATAACTATGTTTGATCATTTGTCTTTTGTGGCTGACGAAGCTCTGTCGAAGTACATCTCCCAACATTGAACATTGGAGAATTCCATTTGTATTACTTGTTCATCTGGTAACTCGTCATTAAGAGGGGACCCAGCTAGAAGTGGGTGTGCACCGAGAAAGTCTGTCAAAATCTATCCCTTGATAGCACGGAGGAGAAGAAATGTTATATCAAATTCCAACAAAATCATTGACTATCTCGCTAGACGTCCAGATAGTGTTGGTTGGGTCGTCAAATATTGCTACGGATTAACTTTTGAGATTAGGGTAATCTTATGAGAAAACATGTATTGTCTGAGTTTCTGGGCGGTGAAAATTAATGCTAGACAAAGCTTCTCAATTGGCAGATACCTTGTCTCCATTGATATTAGATGATGACTCAAGTAGTAGAGTGCATTTTCTTTACCCTCGTTATTGACTTGGGCTAAGAGGGCTCCGAGAGAGTCATCTACGGCTGTTGTATAAAATATAAACGGTTTTCTCGGGATAGGGCTTGCCAAAGAAGGAGGTGTCATTAAATGTTGCTTAACATCCTTGAAGGCCTGCTGACATTTTTCTTCCCTAACAAATTTGGCATCCTTTTAACTTATGCCGAGAAGGGTTGACACCTACCTGAGAGATTAGAAATAAAGCGTCTCAGATATGCCAACTTTCTTTAGAAGGAATGTAGTTATTCAAGGTTTTGGGAGGAGGCATTTCCAAAATAGCTTTAATCTTATCCGATTCAATCTTAATTCCTTGATGACAGACAATGAATCCTAGAAATTTTCCAGATGTAACGCCGAAGGCACGCTTTAAGGGATTCATCTTAAGGTCATATCATTGTAACCGTTCGAACATGATCCTCAAATCGTACAAATACTATATTTTTTGTTACTCTTGATGACCAAATCATTCACTTAACATTCCATTTGGTTGTGAATAAGATCATCAAAAATCTTTATTTTAGCTCATTGATATGTTGCTCCGACGTTCTTCAACCCAAACGACATAACTGTGTAGTAAAAAATACCAATACGTGTTCTGAAGGCTATAAGTGATGCATCTTCTGGAGTCATCTTGATTTGATTGTACCTCGACGATCCAACCATAAAAGAGAAAATTTCATGTATCGAAGCGATGTCCACCATGATTTCTGGTATTGGAAGAGAAATTTCATCCTTCGGACATGCTTTGTTCAAATATCTGAAGTCGACACATACACAGATTTGTCCATTTTTCTTCTTAACCGGTACAATGTTAGCTAACAATGTGGGGTATTTCTCTTCTTTCAAAAAGTTAGCGTCCATTAACTTCGCCACCTCGGTAATGACTTGCTGCTCTATTTCGAGGCACATTTTTCTTGGAGCTTGTTTTACTGGGTTCATATCGTTATCCACCCTGAGTTTATGAACTTCAACTTCCGCTAAAAAGCA
>NEWO01000041.1:2425306-2436940 GCA_003013225.1 Phalaenopsis aphrodite | reverse complement strand
TTGAACCAGTGCTATGGACTTGCTTGACCTTTAAATTCTTGACCTTTTGAGGGACAATCGGAGCAAGGGTCATGGTGTTCACATAGTGGTTTATCCGATCATACATTGTCGGATATTTGCTTTTCTCTATATCTTCTAAGGATATCTCGTACTGAGGTTTCTTCTATTTTTTCATCATTATTTCATCTTTAGAAATTTCTTCATCATCAATGTCGATGGCCGGCTTAGTCTATTCAACAATTAAATTGATTCTTGCTCGTCCACGTCCCCAGCCACGAACTCGAGTGTGCGAACTAAAAGAACACCCACCAACTTGTTGCAAAAGAGTGGTGGAAGATTGTTTAAGCAGAGTTGAATGGATTCCCCTTTGTGATTCTTTTGAATCTTCACTTTTACTTATTACAACTTCATGAGAGAAAACAATTTTCTTTGGAGGCAGGTAGTAGGCGGCATCTTCATGAATGTCAACTTCATGAAGTGAAAACAGCTGTAAATCTCCCTTGATCCAATGTTCTTATCCTTCGTTGTAGTACTTAATGCACTGGTGTAGAGATGAAGAAACCATGTTGTGTTTGTGAATCCATAGTTGACCAAGTGGAACATTAAAAGAGGTCTTGGCGTCGATAATATGGAATTTAGTGGTTATTACTAGTTCTCAAACTTTCATAAGTAATGTAATTGATCCAAGTGCTCTCTCTGCCTTTTGGTTGAATCTTCTTAGAATTATTTTATTGGCCGTAAGCTCCTGAGCTTCAATGTCCAAATAGGCCAATGTCCGTAGGCTCATCAATTTGAGGGATGCTCCAGAATCTACTAAAAATCTAGGCTACAGAAATCTACCGATGTTAATGGAGATATAGAGTGGACGGTTATGGTCGTTGGTACCGAGCAGCAGGTCATCATCTGTGAATGTTACCCCAGACTGTTCTTTCAATGAGCAAACTTTATCAGAGGATGTGCTGGCCAACTGGGCAAAACAAATTTCTGGGTCAAGCAATGTTGTAACTAGAGACTCTCTCATCTCCTTTGAAAGGATTAGAGCATCATAAATGCTTAATCTAGCTGGCAACATCCTAAGATGAGCTAGCATGTTGTAATCTACCTTGTATGATCCTCCAATTTTCTCTTAATTATGTTGTTTTTCTACTGGTGGAGGTGGAGGTAGCTCTTCTCAAGTCACTATTTACTTTCCTTTATCTGTCAGAGCTATTCTCGGGGGTAATACTCTCCCGGTCCTCAAGTTCATTTCTGTAATTTTTTCTTCTTGAAATACAATTGTACAATCTTTCAGTGTTTCTTCTTTGTCGAAAAGATCTAAGTTGATGGATAGTGGCGCACCATGGCACTTGAGGATTGGTTCCTCAATCTTGGTGCTATTGTAAGTAGTATTGTCGTTGTCTTCTTCAATTTTGTCAATAGGTTCATCAAACTCAAGCACGATTTGAGGATCATTTTGGGAATCGAGATCAAATTTAGATAGGTCATAATCAATCACGTAATCACTAGAAATAGTTCGAACGTAGCTGAAGTCATAATCTTTGTACTCATAAGACCTTAGAGGGGTAAACAGATAATCATACAAGGTCAAGGGTTTGAGGATTTTCTTCCGCGAATGTGAGACAACCAATCTAGTAGAGACATCCCCTATCCTAGCCCCCATGCTATTAGTCTTCGTGGTGGTATTCTTCTACTTCTTTCACGATGATGGTTCTTCAAGTGAAATCTTCATCTCTGGCTTGGCAGGCTGAAGAATCTGAACGGAAGATTTCCTTGCAGCAGACTGGATCTAGTTCAGTATTTTCTTGGACGATTTGCCCCAGGCTGTACTTCATCCATCTTTTCTAGTATAGATGTCAATTAGAGAGATTGGCTCAGCCGAAATTATATTTATTGAACCTTTTTCAGGCTCTTTTAAATATTCTTTCGGGATCATTTTATTTCCTTCTTTAATTTTTTTCTTGAGCCAATCTTTGAAGATTAAACATTACACTATAGGGTGTCAAAGAAATATGTGTTATGGACAATAATTTGGTTGATCTTTCTTGTCAACCTCTCCGAGTTTCTTTGGATCCGACAATCTAAACTTAGGCTTCTTCATCAAACTTCTGAACATTTTGGATATTGTTGCATCCTTCAAGGAGTACACTACTTTTTGTCATTTTGTTAAAGATATTCTCTTATTCTCTACCCGGTGTGATCCTCCTTGAGGCGGTTACCAGCTGGACTGGCCATATTGTTGTGTCTGTTGTCGAGCATGCTATGATGACGACTGATGGGAATTTTCTGCATGTATCTTCATTGGTTTTTTTCCTTTATCAATTGTTGCCACTATTTTGGACTTCTTTTCAAATACTTTGGTCGTTCTGGACTTCTCAGCCTTCTCATGAGAATCCATATGTTTGACTTCTTTTTGAAGATTGTTGGCTTTCTTGAGTAGCTTCTCAAAATATTTAATGTTGAGTCCCCTGAGCAAGATAGCTACTGGCCCATGGATGCTCTTGAGTAAGATCACAATTGCAAGATTTTCCTGTAGCAGAGGTTCACATTTCATGCTAAGGTTTTTCCACCTCAAAATGTAGTCCACTAAAGTCTTATTGGGCTTCTACTTCTCTACTACGAGACTCATGATGCTGCGCTTTAGCAAATCTTTTTACAGACAACTGTTCTAACTCAGCGAATGTCTTGACTAATCCGTTGGGTACTTCAGCATACCAATCGAAAGCAATTCCTAACAGGCTACTGACAAACTGTCGGAAGAGCAAGGCTTCGTTACCTCTAGTATTACCATAAATGGCTCGAAAATGTGTTATGTGCTGCCTGGGATTTCTAGTCCCATCAAATATCTTAAAGTTTGGCGACATAAAGCCCTTGGGATAGGGTACGACATCAAATTCCTCAGGGTAAGGTCTACCCTTTAAAATCAGTGCACCACCCTTAGATTGGGCTAAGGCCTCCTGAACTTGCTCGATCATTTGCTTAGTTTCCTTTTCTTCCATGTCACTTGATGAAGAATCCTTGTTTTGTTGCTCATCTCTTTTTGTTGAGGAGACTTCTCTCCTTTTATCCGTGATATGTATAATCTCTGATTGATTGACTTCTGGAGAGGCTAACTGTGGGGGTTGATACTGTCCTTGAACTGTGTCCATGAAAGTCATCCCCTAAGAAAAACAACACTACGCAGCTCATCTACAGCGTTCTCTTTGACGAGAGGTTGAGCGTCGCGCAGATACGTAGCGTCTCTGGTCTTCATGAAACGCCCATCCATGAAATCTTCCTCAAAGTAATCATTGAAGTCAAAATCTTCATCATCATCCATGGAAACTCCATGTTCTCTGGCTAACTCGGAAATCTCAACAATGAGCTTTTCAACCTTTTCTTCAATTATTGATTCTTGTAGCATTTTGAGATATGGAGGACTTGCCTGGATATCCTTCCACTTGTTTCTCCATCTCGCTAGCATTTGTTGCGACAATGTTGGATACTTTGGACCCTGGCTTCATTCCATAATCCTGCCCTTAGGGCATGCTGGACCGCAGCGTTATGACAACCTTGGGTATACATACCCCTTTCTTTGACAATGATGTCATGAGACAAAGTGTCTCAGCAGAAACATTAGCATGACGAAGAGAAGTATGCTCCCCAAAGTACGAACCAGACACGGTACTAAGTAACCTCTTCGCCTTATCCCTCAAAATTTTAATAACATCTTTGTTAGCGATAGTTTGTAGAATTCTCAGACCCAGATGTGACTTAACTGGTCGACAACTCGTGGGTCTAGTGACAATAGAATCCACAGTAGCGATGGTGGTATCAACATTACTTCTTAGGCGGAACCAGAAGGGAATGCAAAAAGATAAAGCTTCAATTAACTTTTAAGCTTGCTTAACAGATATAACGTCCCTTAAAATTTTGTTTTCATGTGAGGGGATATTGCACATCCCACTCATTTGAGTAACTCGCCAACTAACAACCTTCTTTAGCAGTAGGCTTCTTCCTCTCCCTACCATGTCCATGAGGTTTCAGTATGGTAGGAGCGATCTTCTGAATACTCTCTTACCCATTAATATCCATTAAGAGATGGAAACGACACCCTTGCTGTAGTGGATAGGTTTCCGGCAATACTGACTCATCCTAGTGAGGAACTTGATCAACAGGCACTTCCTTAAGAATTTGGGCTTTAGTAGCACTCCAAACTCTTCGGCTATGGTTTCTCCTTTGGGTTCGCGTTAACTATGTAGTCCTCAAACTCAATCTCATTTTAAAGATTGATGGTGGGACAACCAATCCTTCAGTCAGGTCTTTGACAATCATAACTTCTTTTCCCTTCATAGAAAGATATATTGTTCTAACTCAGCGAATGTCTTGACTAATCCGTTGGGTAGAGCCTACTAACTGATGATTGGATGCTAAGTCTGATATTAATGAGAATTAGGACTTTATTTTCTTTAATATTTAATTATTATAAAATTATTTTAAAAAAAATTAAAATCAAGTGGGCATAATAGTGAACTAGGTTTAATATGTAAGAATTGTCATAATTTGTATTAGAAAAGATGGACTTAGTTAATTGATAAACACTATCAAACACTTTAAGCCCTACTTTAACTCTGGACATTAAAATCCTTAATGACTTTGGACTTGCCCTTTGGGGTACCCATTCATATAAATTTCAAATGAAATGTTAAGTAACTATCTACCTTCTTTGGGATAATTGAAATATCAAGGTTCACTTAGCAATGAGATAATTCAATTTTAAGATGATTAATGGAACAATATAATAAGTTCAAATGAACTCAGAATGTTTCAAGGAATTTTAAAAGTTGTTTAGGGTTGTGTCCCGAACATTTTAAGATCTCTTGGATATTTTGAAAGACGATTGAACTTATTATATTTTTGTTCTAGGAAATCATCCACTAAAATCCTTAGGGACTCACATAGCCATGGTTTGAAGCTTGGTAGCTACATCTTCATCTACCTTAGGATTTTTTAAATTTCCTGCAATAAATTATATGTCATGTTGTAAAAGCTAATTTTTCTAGAATGCCGAGAAAAAGACAGCTACCCACTTACAATTATTTATTATTGATGCAAAATTTTATAACTGCTTGGTTGTGCACTTTACTTTACTTGTAAAAATAAAAACCATTTTCAAGAATTAATTAACGTTTTCAAAAATCTAAAACAAACCCTTTCAAAGGCAACCATAAATCTTTTAAAATATCACTAATTTTAAAGCATCCTTTCCCCGATTAAAATAGATGTAACAACATGTTTAAGCTAATAAGTTCCAAAGAAATTAGTGGTTCCAGAATGAGGGAACCATGGGATTCTAATAGGTGTTGCTCTAATTAACTTTAACCCCCCATAACTTTAAAACATCTCGTAAAACCTTTTGGACCATAAACTTTTGGACTGCTACTTTGTCGATGAGCTTAGAGCTAACTCCGTGGGCAGTGATTTATAATAGCAATCTACAACAGCATCAGGATCTACAACAACACATCTTTCCTTAAAATTTAACAACAAACCATATGATTTCAAGGTTGTCCACCTAGTGCGGCATAAATCCTCAAATCATCGTTAGGCCTTTGCACAATCATGTTGTGCAATTTAAGCCCTAACTTGTTTTAATATTTCGAGGTGTTTGTTTGTTATGACATAAATCCTCATATCTTCCAGGCTATGTGTGTGACCGTTTGATACAAATATAAACTCTAACTAATAAAATTGGCAGGATGATCAGCAATTTTCCCTTGAAGCTAAACCTAAGGATAGCTCAAGAAGTCACTAAGGTTCTCCCTAAGATCCATGACAACTCCTAGTTCTTCTTCCTTTGGATTATAGAAAAAAATATTCCAAATTTGAGCTTGTCCCATTTCACACCTCTTTGTCTGATCTTTGAAATGTTCTATCCTTTATGATTATTGGCGACAATATTTTTTGATAAAAATCAAGATTTTTCTTAAGTGACTTTGGTCATTTTAGGTGTAATTGACTATAGGGGCTTGCCTCTATAGGGAGCTTTAAGAACCCAAGAAATATAAACCTTATCTAATTATTCATTTCAGATAGGGGAGCTTGTCAGCTTACATAAAAGGTTTGCAGACCAAACAAATGTTATAAATTCTTTAGCTTATTTAATCGATAACCACCATAGTGTATCTATTCTTCGGGATAGGTATATTGCTCACGGTGTCGTGCTCGATCATTTAAACTACTGTTTATATGAGATAAGTTTGGTCTCGCATTTTCAAAAAATTAAAATTTTACCTTTTTCAAAATTAAAAATATTATATTTTATAAAAAAATAAAATTTACATATTACTAAATTAAAAGCACACATAAAAAACCTGAAAAACAAAAAACTCATCCAGAGTTCATTGGAAAAATAAATTTGGAAATGTATGGAAAGCATACTGGTTCAAGATACAGAGGTGGAGGTTCAGACATTCCATCTACTTCAACCTTGAGACTTTCCACCTCTAGTACTTCTACTCTGGACATTGTGTTTGAGTAGTTATTCGTACAATAAGGAGACATTTTATCCTTAAAGAATCATATGCAAGGATTATAAGCACGCAAGAGCTACAATGATGAGTATTTACAGAGAAAAATTAATTATGATGCTACTTTTACTGAGTCTCTGGTGAAATGTTTTAGATGAGTTGATATATTTGAATTTACTACATGCCCTAGATTTTCTATATATGAGAGTGGTGAATAGATGGAGGAGGGTGTTAATGTTGATGATGAGGAGGAGGAGGAGGAGAAAAAGGATGATTATAGTGTTTTTCCTTTACTTTTTTGGATTTCCTTTATTTGTTACTTGATGTAGTATTGTTGCATTGTTATGTTTATACTTTGATTTTTCTTTTTAGGTTTATGTGAATGTTGGATTCTTGTGTTGCACTTTTTGATTTATGGTATAGCTTCTTAATTATTCTTCCTCTAGTTTATATTGTTGATGCGTGACCAGAGGAAAATATGTTGAGATTTTCATACCTATTTTATTTTGATTTTAATGATATTGCACTTTAAAGAAAGGTATTTTTGATGTTTTGTTACACGAATGATGAATTAGGATCAATGGAGCAAAGAAATGCAAATAGGAGCAAATTTGGAGAGAAAAGGACCAAAATGTGGAGATTTGAACTAGGCCACCGACAGCGCCCTCGACGCCGCCGACCGCGAGTTTTTCCTAAGGCTATAAGACAAAATTCTCCAGAAGTCCACCGACAACGCCCTCAAGGCCGCCGACGACAACCTCGACGGTTATGCCTACTCAAGCTTTGGATAAGGCCAAATTTTGGAGGGGAGCTTAGGCAACTCTTGGGAAAGCTCATCCACATCTTTAAGGATAAGACTTTGGCCGAAAATAGAGAGAAGAGACTCCAAATTGAGGTGTAAAAGAAAGTCTAGAGAGTCTAGGAGGGGCTAGAGGTCCTGGATGTTAGAAAGGTTCCAATAGTGTGTAGCAATTGTGAGGAATTCTTCGAGAGCTTGTAAGAGTGGAGGGAAAGTAAGATATTTCTTCCTCCTTGCTACTTCGAAGATTAATTCTATGTGATGTAAAGAAAGGAAGAGATTTAGAGGAACTTCGAGGAGTGTTCTTGGCGAGAAATTAGAGATAAGTTATTTACTTGTTGTAGTTTGTATGACTTTGATTTTATATATAAATTTTGTGTTTTGTTGTGTTTTCCCCATGAGATCTGAGTAGTTTCCTCTGTCTTTCTCCTTGTCTCGAGATTTGTGAAATGGTGATTTGAATTGGTGAAGCCATGAAAATGTTTAAGAAATTGTGATGATCTTTTCACTTCGATCTTAATTTACTTTCAATCTGGTCAATTGATTTGTTAAAATTTGTTAAGTTTTACAACTAAAGTGAAGATTACATCTAAGTGTCAAGGTCAAAGCCCTCAGAAGTTGGGTGCAAATAAATAGGGAAATAATATTATCGGGCATAGAATTGGAGATTTTAGAGTGACAGACTAAAATCCTCAATTCGGTTCTATCGTTTGGGTGCTGAAGTGTAGATGTTAGCCCTCAGGTGAGGGGAAAGTGGGAGCTCCGAAGTGAGAGCCGGTATCCTCCCAGCTTAGCCGCAGATTCAGTAAACAAGCATAGGATTATTCAATGTTCTTTATGCCTGTACAAAAAAGAATAGGTATGCTCTTATTTGGCACAATAAAATTTGAACTAATTCACTTTATCCATTAACTATAATTTCTTGACAAGGAGAAGGATGCTTTCTTATATATTGAATATCGCATTTAAACCGTCATTAGTATCATTTGTTATTTAATAGTTATTAAAATTACATATTTATTTCAATTGTCTATTAGTGACAAATAAACAAATTAAACTTCATTGTTGCGATTAAAGTATTACTTTCTTAAAATCTTTGTTTGCAGTTCTAAACCACTCTCTGTGGGATCGATATCTAGGACACCATTAGAGCCCTATATTACTTGAGCAATACATATACTTGCGTTGATAAGTGTGACTTTACAATTATTGAATATTTATTACGTCTATATTTAACTTATACTTTTGAACATATATAAAGTCACCGATCAAGTTTTGGCGTCGTTGCCGGGGAATGAATGAGTGAGTGAGTAAAATTACAATTAGAGTAATAGACAAATTAGGATTATTAGAAAACTTTTACTTGAATTGTAACTTATTTTTATATTTAGTTAATTATATTGCTGTGTACTGATTTCAAATTGTATGCGTAAATTTGGACCTGAAAAATCTTATACCTACGATTCTGAATTAGAACACACTGTTAGAAGGATTAGAAGATTAAGAAGAGAACCTAGAAATTTTGATACAATGGAAAACAACATGAACAATCAAGGAATAGAGAATGAACATTAACCTAGACCCCTACGAGATTATGCAAATCCTACAGCAGATGAAATTCACTTATCTATCTTAAATTCTGATGTAGCTGCTAATTCATTTGAGCTTAAACCTGCTATTATCCAAATGGTACAGAACAATCAATTTGGAGGTACACCAAACGAAGATCCTAACTTACACCTTGCTAGTTTTTTAGAATTGTGTGCTACTTTTAAATATGGTAGAGTCTCAAACGATGCTGTTAGACTTAGACTTTTTCCTTTTTTACTGAGGGATAAGGCTAAGATGTGGTTAAACTTGTTAGCACCAAGATCTATTAGAACTTGGGGAGAACTTTCATGGAAATTTAGGTCCAAATATTTCCCTTCATCCAAAACTGCTAAACTTAGAAATGACATAGCATCGTTTTGTCAGACTGATGAAGAGTCAATATATGAAGCTTGGGAGAGATTTAAAGATCTTCTTAGGAAATGCCCTCATCATTCGTTACCAGATTGGTTGATAATTCAAAATTTTTATAATGAATTAGCGGGATCTCTTAGATCAATTATAGATATTGCGGTTGGTGGTTATTTAATGTCAAAACCATTTGATGAGGTTTATTCATTAATAGAAGAGATGGCTACCAATAATTTTCAATGACCCTCTGAACGGGTAAATCCTAAAAGAGTAGCTAGTATCCATGATTCTGATGCAATAACTATGTTAGCTTCGCAGATTACTGCAATATCAAAGAAATTATATCATTATGGGATGAATTATTCTCCAACATCTCTTATGATAGAAGAGAATTCATCTGTGCAATTTGTGGATGTTCAACCTTCATATGAGACTTTAAATGCTATTAATAGACCCAACAACCCTTATTCAAACTATTATAACACAGTTTGGAAGAATCATCTAAATTTTAATTGGAATAGCAATTCTTCCACAAATCAACAATGAGCAAACAACTCAATGAACCCATTAAGAAATTCATCCAACCAAGGAAATGTTAACTATAGGCCTTCTTATCCTCCAGGATTTAACAGTAACACTCAAATTAAGGAAAAAAGTTGTCTATGAAAGAACTGATATTAAACAAATCAATTACAAATTTAAGAAAATCAATTACAAAATCAAGGAACAATTATTAAGAATATTGAAAATCAAATGGGACATATCACTACTGCGCTTAGTAACCGAACATTGAGAACTTTTCCTAGTACCGTGGAACCAAATCCTAAAGATCAAGGAAAAGAACAAATCNACCCTTATTCAAACTATTATAACACAGTTTGGAAGAATCATCTAAATTTTAATTGGAATAGCAATTCTTCCACAAATCAACAATGAGCAAACAACCCAATGAACCCATTAAGAAATTCATCCAACCAAGGAAATGTTAACTGTAGGCCTTCTTATCCTCTAGGATTTAACAGTAACACTCAAATTAAGGAAAAAAGTTGTCTATGAAAGAACTGATATTAAACAAATCAATTACAAATTCAAGAAAATCAATTACAAAATCAAGGAACAATTATTAAGAATATTGAAAATCAATTGGGACATATCACTACTGCGCTTAGTAACCGAACATTGAGAACTTTTCCTAGTACCGTGGAACCAAATCCTAAAGATCAAGGAAAAGAACAAATCAAAGTGATACAATTACGAAGTGGAAAAGAATTAGAAATAAGAGTGCAAAAAGAAACAAAAATCGAAAAAAGAGAAAGTAGATACCGAAAAAGAAAAGGATCATGAATAACCAGATTTAGAGTATCCATTTACACCAATGAAAATTACTGTGGAAAAACCTCTACCACCGTTTCTCAAAGATTAAAGCAACACAAACAGAATAAATAATTTTCTAGATTTTTAGAAATTCTTAAGAAGTTAACAGTGAATATTCCCTTCGTAGAAGCTTTAGAGCAGATGCCCAATTATGTGAAATTTATGAAAGATATTCTGAACAAGAAAAGGAAGTTCACGGATAATGAAACTGTTGTGCTTAGGAAATAGTGTAGTGCAATTATTCAGAAAAAGCTTCTTGAAAAATTAAAAGATCTGGCAGTTTCACTATACCATGTGCTATTGATGAAAAATTTTATAGATGAACTTTATGTGATTTGGAAGCCAGAATTAGTCTTATGTCTCTATTAATTTTCAAAAGATTAGGATTAGGATAAGTCTCACCTACTTCTGTAACTCTACAGTTAGCGGATTATTCAGTTACATATCCTAAGGGAGTTATAGAAGATGTGTTAATAAAAGTGGATAAATTTATCTTTTCAGTGGATTTCATTGTTTAAGATATGGAGGAAGAGAAATAAATACCTATCATTTTAGGGAGACCATTTTTAGCTACTGGAAAAGCTATGATAGATGTTCAAAAAGGTGAATTAACTATGAGAGTTAACGATCAAGAAGTGACTTTTAACATTGCGAAATCTATGAAATACCCTGTTGTTGAAAGAGATAATGAATGTTTTCGCATGAAAATTAGTGAACATCTATTGAAAGAATATTTTAAAGAACATTTTGAAGAGAAAGAACAATTTGAAGAGAGTGACGAAATTATTCTGGATGAATTAGAAAATAAAGAATTAGATTATGTTCAGGAAAGGTTTGAGATGTTGGATATTACAGAAAATGCTGATAAAAATCTATTTCCGTTAATTATAAAACCACCTGAGCTTGAGATGAAAGTATTGCCTAGCCACTTGAAGTATGTGCTTTTAGGAGACTCATCTACATTACATGTTATTATATCTTCAGAATTAAATGATC
>NEWO01000041.1:2388259-2399207 GCA_003013225.1 Phalaenopsis aphrodite | reverse complement strand
GATTTGATCCTTAAATTTCAATTCTCATTTTGGAATCAGTCCCTAACTTCCAATCCTCTTTCTGGGATATGTTCTTAAATTTCAATTCTCATTTTGGAATCAGTCCCTAACTTCTGATTCCCTCGCTTTGAGGTCAGTCCCTAACTTTCGATTCCCTTTCTGAGATTTGATTGTTAAATATCAATTCTCATTTCAGAATCAGTCCCTAACTTTTGATTCCCTCACTTTGAGGTCGGTCCCTAACTTTCGATCCTTTTTTTGAGATTTGATCCTTAAATTTCAATTCTCATTTTGAAATCAGTTCCTAACTTCTAATTCCCTCGCTTTGAGGTCAGTCCCTAACTTTGGATCCTCTTTTTGAGATTTGATACTTAAATATCAATTCTTATTTTGAAATCAGTCCCTAAATTCTAATTCCCTCGCTTTGAGGTTGGTCCCAAACTTTCAATCTTTTGTTTTTAGATTTGATCCTTAAATTTCAATTCTCATTTTGGAATCAGTTTCTAACTTCTAATTCCCTCACTTTGAGGTCATTCCCTAACATCCGATCCTCTTTTTTAAGATTTGATCCTTAAATCTCAATTCTCACTTTGGAATCAGTCCCTAACTTCTGATTACCTCACTTCGAGATCGGTCCCTAACTTCCGAACATCTTTTTGAGACTGATATCTAAATTTCAATTCTCATTTTGTGATCAGTTCCTAAATTTTAGTTCCCTTCTTTCGAGGTCAGTACATAAATTCTAACTATATTTTTGGAATCGATACCTATATTTCAATTCCCACCTCAGGGTCAACACTTACATATATTCCCATTCTCTATTAATACCTGAAACTTGATAACTCAAACCCAATCTCCAGTGCCCAGCGAGAGTTCCAAGTTTTTGACTTCGATCAAATATTCACTTGCTAATTCCCCACAAAAACAAACAACACACACAATTCTACAACTCCTTCCATGTCTGTCAACTTAGGAGTTTGTGCGGGTTTTGTTGATCTCGTCGGTCAATGCCAATACGCGCGGTGTCCTTGCCCAGCACACCACACCTATTAGGGGTCCATTTGTTGACCTCACTTTTGGTTGAGGTTTAGTTTTTCCTCTTTAGTTGCCTAAGGTCTACCCATAACACTTTCTTGTTGACTATTCTTAGAAAACTAGAAAAAGAACCCTCACCATTAGAAATTATAAACTCTTCTTTGCTCAACTTGAAGTCCACATATTGGTCCTAACCTCTAGCACTTAGTAGGTGGGGTCAGTATGGAGGATCTCAAGGAGAGTTCCCATAGGACTATTTGACTTTAGGGTTGACATTGGATGTTGTTCTGGAGTTGTCACTCACTTTCACTCACTCTCACTCACAATCACTCAGTACCCTAAACCCAATATTTGTTGACTTTGATCCCTTGATCCTTTGGGGGACTCATATAGATGGTCCCCTAAACCTACTAGCCCTAGGCTAGGGTTTAGCTACATTGAGGACCCAAATGTGGAGTCCATTGGTCCATAGCTCATGTAGGGTGGTTGATACCCCAACCCTACAAAAATACCCAATTTGACCTTTCCCAATTCTACCAAAATATTCAACTTGGCCTTTTGCCCCAAAATTTTCCAAATTACCTAGATACCCTTGGAACCCCAAATTTGGTCAATAATCAACAAATTTACGCAAAATGTCCAAATTTGTTCAAAAATCATTTCAAACCATTTAAAAATACCCAAGTTACCCAAAACCACCCAAAAATTCCAGATGTACCAAAATTACAAAAATACGCTTGGCACCCCAAACTTTTCCAAACATCCAAAATCACTTCGAATGTCTCTAAAACCAATTTGGACCTTTTAATTGAACCCAATTTTACCTATTTGACCATTTTGACCAAAATCCCCAAATTGCCTGTAAAGGCCCAATTTCCCTAAATTCACCTCAAATGTCCATCAATTTGGGCCCAATTTTCTTCAATATTGATCCTAAACTTAAATTCACCTTTCATATGACCAATTTAAAAGAAATCCAAGCTTAATTGGCCCATGCTTTGAGGCCAATTTGGATATAAGTCAAACCCCCAATTTTGGCTACATGACTTAATCCCACCACATTGAACCACATAACCTACTCAATTTGCCATATTTTATGTTGAAAATCGTTCATAACAATCCTACACATCAAACCTGACCTTCAATTGACCTTGGTGAGGCCTCATTTTTATTTAATTTTGACCTAAGTCAAAAATCCCCAAATTTGCCCCAAATTGGCCATATCTCCAAATTTCAACAAAATGAATACCCTAACCCCAAAATTGGCCTAAGCTAAAAACTCTTCATGATGTTCCTATTGACCATTTTAAACAATCAATTTGGACTTACCCAAAGCTTAGCCCAATCTAGACCCAAGTCTAGCCCAACATGCCCAAAGTGACCAAAATTCGAAAATCCTTCAAACTGAACCCCCAATTGAACTCAAAATAATTTCAATCCTTCACCAAAGATCTTCATTACAATCATCTACATCAAATTTATGAATCATTTGGGCCAATTGACATGGCTAGTCTAACCTAAACCCAACATCTAGCCATTTTGACCCACATGAACCCTTGCACCAAAATTGGCCTAACCACCTTAAAGCCACAAACTTTATGACTCCACAGCCACTAAGCTCCTTTTAAGGACCAGGCTAAACCACCATAAATCCTCCAAAGCATGCTATGGACCAATGGATCCCCAAATTAAGGGATTCATTCCCTTTCTAAGGTCTTAACCACAAAATATCCTCCACCCTTGATTGTCATATGGAGTTAACCATCATTAGCCACCCTCTGACCTTCCTGAGCCAAGAGGTGTCCACTCCTTACCTAGCCAACCACCTTGGTAGCCAAAAAATGGTCAAAACTTGAGAAACCACCCAAAAATTCAACCCAATTAAAACCTAGAGGCCAAATCATCTCAACTGCCCTTTAAGGCTTCTTTGCCCTCCACATAAGCAATATTTTCCACCCCCAATTGGTTCTGGCAGCCAGCCTAGACCATTTTATTTAAATCTCACCTCCATGGCCAATGGAGGAGAGCTAAAAATTTCTTAAGGAAACTCTACCAATTTGCTTCAAGAGACTCCCTAGGACCTCCTTGGTTAAAGCCCACCACTTCCCCCCTGGTTCCCTCTTTGTGAGTTCAATTTTGAGCTCAAAGTTTTAGTTGAAACCATGACATGACTCCCCACAACTCCATAGTGAACCAAGCTCCAATTAACTGTGCACACACCATCCCCACAGTGAAAGAAGTTGATTCCCCACAAAAGCCCCATCTGAAATAACCTTTAACCTAGCTCTAGACCAACATCCGAAATCAAGCTTGACAATATTCATAGCTAGATAATTCACCAATGCTTTAGACTTCATCAAAGTTTTGTTGGGACCAATCGAAGCTACCACAACCATCTGATTGAGGCCTCCCCTCTCAGATTAAGGTAATGAAATTTAACCCTAAACTGAGCTTGTTTCAACCCTCCATACGTATTTACTATATTTTATACCGTATAATCTGTATATTAGGTTTGTCTTGAGTAGATGAACCTCTATGAACAAACCCCATGAGATTTGGTTGAGTTTAGGAGGAGATATTAAGTTTTTAGTGTGGACGGTTCTCGAGTTAGCCTACTCGGGGACGATGATGGGGAGCTGTCCGGTCGTGCATTTATCTCGTCAACAGATGGGATCTAGCCAGATGAACTGTTGATGTGTAAATCGTAGGTCGCGTATCATGTCAGGGTAGAAAGCAAAATGAATGAAAGAGCGCCACGTCGCCGTTCGGAGCTGCCTAAGATCCAATCAACGCCACGTGGTTAAGTAGAAAAATATGGTATTTTCTGATTTATTTAAATGTCTGACTTTCAAAAATTTATATCTTTGCCTAGAAAAATTAGAAAAATAAAATAAAAGTACCCTCTTTCTCAGTGAATAAAGGACAACAATGTGGAAATGCTTTGTAGTTTATTTGATGCTGACTTTATTTTTAATTAATTAAATAGTATTTTTAGTCTTTTAACTCTCCATGCATGTAGACATTTCACCATGGCTTGATATTTTGGCATGGTGTTTCCTCTGTCATGGGGGATCTTCTCTAATTTTTTCAAGGTTAGAGAAGACCTCTAGACAGAGATCCATATTCTTCATGTCTATGTCTATTATTTGCATAATTTAATCATAATAATCAGCATGTTACTTCGAAAAATTTGAAAAAATTTTGGAAGGTTTATTGTGACCAGAGAACCCTTTGGAAAATTTTTCATGGGCTAAGTCATCAAGAACACACTTAACTCTCACAAAACCCTAAAACACAAAGAAAATTAATTTAGAAAAACTAATCATCTAAATGACTTGATTTTGATTTCCACAGTGACTTAAAGTTCAGAGCACTCCCCATAAAACTTTTAAGACATTTGGAGTTCATTTGATAACATAACTTGATTTTCTAAGTTAAATGACATTTTTGACACTAAAATGATTTTTAATAATTAAAATATAACTAAAAAAAATATCATAAAAATTGATTTTGGGAGCTCTCTGTAATCAAGATAATATTCTAAAAAAATTGTAATAAAAATAAAAACTTCTTTTTTAAGCTTATTTTTAAATATCTAAATAATTAAAAAATTAATAAAAATCACAAAATTGATAAAATTCATGAAAATGTCCTCAATTATTTCCTAAGCATTTAATTGCAATTGGAATATTTTTCCAAAATTTATAAGTGAAGATATTGAATTTTAAAACTTAAAATATTTTTTTAAAGGCTAAAAATGATTTTTCTTAACCTTTTACTTAAATAATTCCAACAATTCAAAGAAAAATTAGAAAAATGTAAAATTTATTTTCCTAGGTTCATTGACCTCAGAGAGATTTAATAAAAAAGAAAAACTTAATTTTTCACATTTAAAATATTTTATAGCTAATTAATACTTTAAAAATAAAAATAATTCTAATAATTCAAATAAAACTCACAAAATCATGAAATTTGACCCAAGTATTTCTCTTGTCTAAGTCTGCCTCTAATAAAAATTTCAATGGATTAGGCTTTGCCTTGGTCAAGTTGTCGAATTTTCTTTGAAAAATCCTATTTGTGCATGAGAATAAATATATAAATTAAATTAAAATTTGAAAAATCACATTTTCTTCTTTGATGTCTTAATTGACCCATGAGTAAGGTGAGATGAAAATTCCAAAATCATTTAAATTAAAATTGATGAATTATGAAGTGGTAGAGCCTTAGGGGCAAAAGTGTAATTTTGGAAATTTGGCCTTAATTAACACTTTTGCTTAATTCAAGAAAGAGAAATGGGAAACCTTTGAGCTTAATTAATATATTTGGATGGTTGAAACACAAGGGATTAATTGGTAGAAATGAATCTTACTTTTTCCAATTAAAGGATAAATTTGAAATTTTGTAGATTATTAAAATTTGGAAGTCTGCCAAATTAAATGATCCTAGATTAAGGGGTATGGTTTTGGGTGTGAATAACTCATTAATTTAATACCCTCATTTGATGTTCAAATGACATTCAAAAGCTTTGATAATAAATCATCATCACTTATAATTCAATTTCTTGTAAAAATTATTAAGACATCCACTGGATCTTATAGGCTTACTAGCGACCTAATCTAAATCAAATTTGATTAAATGAGGATTAGAAAAGTGAATTTAACTCAAAATTAAACACCTTTAAAAACACTACAAGCCCAAATTAAAGCTAAAATTGGCTAAGTGTCTCAATAACACTTACTTGACCCTTTAAGGGTCTTCACCTACATATTTCTTAAATTAAATTACAAGTGATGATTCCCCTACTCTTACGGATAATGGGAACATCAATGTTCACTGAGCATTAGAGGTATTTATAGGATGATTTATTAAGCGACATAATAAGTTTAAATGAGCTCAAGACTTTCCACCATGTGGTGAGAGGGAAGCATGGACCTACTTCTTTCTCCCGACCTTTTGGATACCTCGGAGGTCTACTAAACCTAACATGTTTTCCTTAATGAATTCATCCTTAGTCAAATTAATAGGTGCTCACCAAGATATGATTTTGGATTTTGGTAGATCACCAGAACCTTATTTTTCTGTTTTACAAAAAAAGCCCTCACGTGCATTTTGAGTTTCAGGAAGTGGAACGAGAAGACTCGTCAGGTATGCTTTTACTATTTACACTACCATCTTTTTCTATACTTTCGACACTGTACTATTATGCTTACAAAACTTGCATGTTAAATATTGATGTCACCCTGCATGAAAACCAAAACTGCTGGGATAGCCGTAAAACCAAAACCAAGACGAAAACTAAAACTAAAATCAACCAAGAAAAAATTCACCCCCACAACATTCAAAATATAAGACAACTCAAAATTTAATCACAGACATCATAAAAACTGCAATTGTAACTAAATTAAGATGTCTCTATCGGATGATCGGGAATCCCTCGGAGGAGGTAACCTGCGGTTGCTAATGAAGCTTCCCACATTCTAAATGAAAGTATGGAACTCATTAAGTTGCGTTTAGTAAATTCATTTAGACTAAGTGAATTTGATTGAAAAATAATGGTACCGAAACGAGGGAACCATAGGATCCTAACCAGTGTCCCTCTAATCAACTTTAACATGCTCCCATAAATTTTTAAAGAACTATAACCATAAGGCCACCTGATTTGACATTATAACCTGTCACCTTACAAAAATTAAACTCTCCACAATGAGGAGCTTGGAGGTAGCATGGTGGGTAGCACAACCATCTTCAACAGCAAAACCTGTCTTCCTTAGCTAAACCATTCCTTCGTTTGAATTAAACAACCAAGCCATAAAACTTTGAGGTTTTTTGCTTATGCAACATAAATCCTCTCCTCATATTTAAGCCTTTGTTTAGCTCTGCTTTAGAATATAAGCCCTGATTTGCCTTAGGATTTTGAGGTTGTCATTTGTCATGACCTAAATCCTCACATCTTCCAGGCTATTTGTGTGATCATTTCACAATATTGTTAGCCCTAACTAATTAAATTGGCAGGATGAAATATTCAAATAAATTTTCCTCAAAATTGAAGCTAAAATGTTGGATAGCTTTGGGAAGTCACCGATATTCTCCTTCGGATCCATGACATCATATAGTTTTTCCTCCTTTGGATTCCAAAAAAAAAATATTCCAAATTTGAGACATTCCCATTTCACACCATTTTGCCCAATTTTGTCGAAAAGTCCTATTATTTTGACCTCTTTGAAGATAATATTTTCTTATTTTTATCGAGAGTTTTTTTAGTTGACTTCGGTTATCTATGATGTAATTAACAATAGGGGCTTGCTCTTATAGGAAGCTTGTCCAAACCTAACTTAATATAAACCCTATTTAATTCTTCATATTAAATAGGGGAAATTATCAGTAAATAAAATGGTTTTGCAGACCAAACGAATGTCATGTATTTCTTAGTTTATTTGATTAAGCCTCATCCTTAAGTCTTGTGTTATCACTTGGGATAGATACAGGGTTTGAGGTATAATGCTCTTTCATTTAAACTATGTAAAGTATGGGGTGAGTTTGATTTCATATTTTTCTAAAATTTATATATATATATATAGATATATATATTTAAATTAAAATGTCCTTTCAAAGAGGGGGACAAGATTTTGATTCCGGTGACCGACAGCTTCCAACGGGCAACTCCTTCAAGCAAAAATAGTGCCGAAATGATAGTTTGGATAATTTTTTATATTTTTATAGCTATCTAAATGCCTAAAGCTTGTATTAAATTATTTAAATTAAATATTATTAAAAAATTAATTAAATCAATTCAAAATTGTGTAAAAAAATCTTGTTGACTAACTGTAAAAATTTAAAATTTTTTTGATTAAGTTTTAGTACTAAAGTTAATTTTCTAAAAAAAATTGTATTTTGGTACAAAAATAATTATATTAATGTCGGTCATGATATTAGAAATTGTTGTTTGCCAGAATGGATATCCCGATGCTCAATTTTAAAAGCTATTTAGTTTAATTTTTATGTATATATAATTTAGAAAAATAAATATTTTAATTTTAAAAATACAAGACCAAACCAATCTCATATCTGAAATAGTTTAAAGGATCGACCACGACACCACAAGTAAAATATCCACCTCAAAGGTTAGATACACTACTTGCTGGTGGTGCTCTATTATATAAACTAATAAAAGTATGGCATTCGGTTAATTCTACAAAAAAACTATTTTTTATGTTGACCGACAAGTTCCTCAATTTAATATAAAAAAATAAATGAGGTTTATATTAAGCTGGGTTCTTATAGTTTCTTGTAAGGCAAACCCCTATAGTTAATTACATCTTAGATAACCGAAGTCACCTAAGAAAACTCTCAATTTAGATCAAGGAATATTGTCTTTAAGAATTTCAAGGGTAGGACTTTTCAAAAGATCGGACCAAAGGAGTGTCAAAGGGGAATGACTCAAATTTGGAACATTTTATTTTGGAATCAAAAGGAAGACGAACTAAAGGTTGTCATGGATCTTGAGGATAACCTCAATGACTTCCCAATCTATCCCATAATTTGGCTTTAGTTTCGAGAGAAAGATTATTTAAATGTTTCATCATGCAGATTTTTTTAATTAGGGCTTACATTTGTAGGACACGGTCATAGAAATAGCCTAGAATATTTAAGGGTTTAACTCGTGACATACGATAACCTTAGAATCCTAAAATGAGTTAGGTCTTAAATTGTATAGCAAAGCCATATAAAGGCTAAAGATGAGTTGATGATTTATGTCGCACAAGGCGGATAACCTCAAAATCCTATGGGTTTGTATTTTAATTTTAAGGAAGGAAGTGCTGTTGTAGATCCTCATGTTGTTGTAGGTCCTCATGCTGTTATAGATTGCTATTAAAAAGCGCTGCCCAAAAAGTTTGCTCCAAGCTCCTCGGTGAAGTAGCAATCCTGAAGTCTAAGGTTTGAAGGTTTAAATGACAAGTTTAAAATTCAATCATTATGGGGGGGTTAAAGTTGATTAGAGCGACACCGTAGGAACCTATGGTTCCCTCGATCTAGTATGACTATTTTCTTTTGAATATTCTTAGCTTAAACGAGTTGTTTAACGCATTTAAACTAGGGAGATCTCATTAGAAACCATGGGTTACCTCCTCCAAGGGACTTCCATAAATTCAAAAAGACGTTTTAAGTTTAGTGAAATCTTAAAGGATTTATGGTTATCTTTAAAATAATTTGTTTTAGATTTTTTAGAATGTTGATTAATTTTTGAAAATGCTTTTGATTTTGCAAATAAAGTAGGGTACACAACCAAACAATTATAATATTTTGCAGGAGTAAATTGTAGGAAGTAAAATGGTAGAAACTAAATAACACAGTAAAAGTGTACCTGTCATCTTCTCGGCTTTCCCGCTGAAAGATCAACTTTTGCAACATGTATATAATTTTGCAAGATTTTAAATAGATTGCAAGAGTAGATGAAGGTGTAGTTTCTAAACCCGCAAACCATGACTTAGTGAATCCTGCTAGATCTTAATGGATGATTTTCTAGAACAAAAATATAATAGGTTCAATCGTCCTTCAAAATATCCAAGGGATCTTAAAATGTTTGGGACATGACCTTGAACAACTTTAAAAAGCCCTTGAAACGCTTCGAGTTCATTTTAAACTTATTATATTGTTCAACTAATCTTCTCAAAATTGAATAAAAAATTAGCCATTACTCTGTGAACCTTGACATTTTAACTATCTCTAGAAATGAAAGAAGTTAGATAGTTACTTAACATTTTATTTGACAGTTATATGAATGGGTACCCCAAATGGCAAGTCTAAAATCATTAAGGAATTTAATGCTTAGAGGTTAAGTAGGGCCTAAAGTGTTCGAAAATATTTATCAATTAATTAAATCCATCTTTTCTAATCCCAATTAAGACAATTCTTACATATCAAACCTAGTTCACAATTAAGCCCTCTTGATTTCAATTTTCAAAGTAATTTAAAATAATTAAATATCGAGTAAAATGGGATTTCAATTCTCATTAGTATCAAACTTAACATCTAATCATCAATTAATGGGCTTTAAATGAGTGAATTATTATCTTCATAATTTAAGCCTATTACTTTAGAATCATCTTAATTGAATTATCTTCCAAATCATGACAATTATCAAAATTACAATTTCACCCTTATCATGGAAAGGATGGCAATTTGGTTTTTACCCTTTAATCCATTATGTTACAATCGTCCAAAAAAGTTTATTATGATCAATATTACCCATTTACCCTTCGATTAATCCTAAAATTTAATTAAGGGATTAAATCCAAATTTAACATTTTTTCCCCTGGGGCTTCCTATCTTAAAACTTACCAAATGAAACTCAAGTGGCCTTGAAATTTCCATGGAAACTCAATCAAGAGTTAATTAAAATATCAGAGAAGAAGATGTGGTCTTTTAGATTTTTATTTAATTTATATAATTATTTTAATTCAAAAATTGGACTATTTAATATTAATTTATCAAAATAATATTTTTGGTGATGAGAGAATTATTAGAGATTCACCTAGGTTAGAGGAACACTTGGACAAAATTCCATGATTTTCCAAATTATATTTTAATTATTAAAAATATTATCATTATTTATTGATTTTAATGATTGAACTAAATAAAATGAAAAATATGTTCTAATTATATAAATTATTTTTATATTCTTATTAAAATTCTATGAGTCCAGAGAACTCACAGAAACAAATTTTATATTTTTATGATTATTTATTTATTTATTATAATTATTTTAATGGAGAAATTAAGGAAAATACATTTTAGCCCTTTAAAAATTTATTTTTAATTTAGAAAAAACTATGAAAAATATTCTAATGAGTTCCAAGTGATCGAGAAGTGATTTAGAAATGTTTTGAACAATTTTTGTATTTTTGAAATTTTT
>NEWO01000041.1:2375603-2387689 GCA_003013225.1 Phalaenopsis aphrodite | reverse complement strand
TATTTAATCAATTAAAATTAAAACACCTCATGTCTATTTAATTAATTAAAAATTAGAGATTAAACAAATACTTTTTAATTTTGCTTCACATTATTATCCCTTGTTCACTGAGTAAGAGGATGTTTTTACTTTATTTTTATGGTTTATCTATGCAAATTTAAGATTTTTTGAAGTTTTGGCATTAAATAAAATCATTTTAAAACACATTTTTATACTTATCCACATCAACCTAGGCATCTCCGAACCCCGAGCGTCATCTTTTGATTGGACACTACCAGCTGAGTCAGCTCGTTGTTCACACACAAATAGTTCGTTCGGAGCCATCTGGTCCATCCATCCGATACACGCTCAATCGAACGG
This sequence comes from Phalaenopsis aphrodite, assembly GCA_003013225.1. Taxonomy (NCBI): domain Eukaryota; kingdom Viridiplantae; phylum Streptophyta; class Magnoliopsida; order Asparagales; family Orchidaceae; genus Phalaenopsis; species Phalaenopsis aphrodite. The sequence continues at coordinate 2,387,329 of NEWO01000041.1, read as the reverse complement.
TCCTCCGTCATCATCCCCGATTAACCTATCCGACAAGCCTTCCACACTAAAACCTTAAGATCTCAAGCTAGACTCGACCAAATAATTTTGATTTTACTCTTATGGTTGTATCTGCTCAAGAATAACTTATCTATATGGTTAATCGAGCATGAAATAGATTATATACGCGTAGAGAATCAAATTAAGCTCTGATTGAGGAGCGAGTTCAATACCTTTGTTTGAGAGGTGTAGCCTTAATCAAATGGTTGGATAAGCTTTAGATGAGTCCAACGAGCCCCCAGATGAGTTATTGGGCTATGGTGAACCGTCTAGTTATGATTTTGATTAAAGTGGTTTTCAGGTGTTGGTCTTCGACTTTGCTAGAGGCTCGCTGTGATGAGGCTTTTGTGGGGGACCAACTCCTCTCAGTCTTGGATGGTGTAATCATGTTTAAATGGACTTTGGTTCTGTGTAGTGGAGTGGGGAATTATGTCCTCATTTCAACAAGGAATTAGCCTGAGAAATTGGCACAAGGCAATGAGTTTAGGTGGTTGAAAATAGTGGGTTTGCACTCAGAAAGGTCTGGAGGAGCTTTGATGAGATTTTGGTAGACTTTTGTTTAGTTTTTGGTTATCCTCCTCTTTGTTCCTGTAGAAGATGGGTTAAATAGCCATGGAAGGGTTGGAGCCCAGGGCTTCAATTTAGGTGCAATTGGCTGCCTCTGTGGAGCGTTGAAGAGTGTCAAAAACCTATGGGGATATACCACATTGGATGGGTTCATTTGAGTGCATTTGGGTGAGAGGGATTACTTAATTTGGGGTTTTCTGGCCACGAGGTTGGCCGACAGGGCTAGGGGTGGTGGCTAGAGAAGTCAGGGGAGCCAAGAGAGGGTTAATGCTTATTAACTCTGAATGGTTAAGGTTGATGGGAAAGATTTCTTGGATTAAGACTAATATGAGAGGAGATCCACCATATCAAGGGATCATATAGGGTGGGCTAGGTGGGTCTAGCCTGGTCACTAGAGTCCCAATAGTTGTTGTGGTGGCTTTGGTTTGATCAATTTGGTTTGTTTTGGTTAACTTTAGTGCATGGTTTCAATTTTGGGCATTTTGGGTTAAAGTTGGACTAGGCTTGGGCTTGATCTTGGATTAGGTTCAATTGATTGAACAACTTAACTTGGATGATTGTCATGAATATTTTCGAAAAGTTTTGGAGTGGTTTTGAGTTTATTTGGAAGCTCAAATTGAAGGATTTTGGCTCATGACTAATTTTATTGCATTTGTGTTAGCCTTAGGTTAGGATTGGGCTAGGACTTTTCTTAGACCCAATTTCTAGTTCAAATTGGTCCACGAGATTTCCATGAAAAGTTTTGAATATCAATTGAGTGGAAATTTTGGGTGTTGGGGACATTTGATATAATTTTGAAGGTTTTGGGATAGTTTGGGTCACCAAGTGTATTTTTGTAATTTTGGCAAAATTAGAGGTATTTTGGTAATTTTTAAAATTTTGGGGTGTTTTGGGCAATTTAGGTGGTTTCAAATGGTTTAAAATGATTTTTTTGACAAAGTTTGGTATTTTGGGAAATTTTTAGAATTTTGGTCAATTTTGGGGTTTCAAGGATAGTTTGGTAAATTGAGTAGATTTTGGGGGTAGAAAGTTAAATTAGGTATTTTGATGGGATTGGGGTTGTCAACCACACAACCACCCTACTTGAGCCATGGAACTATAGAATTCCCTACTATGGATCCTCCATGTAGTGGTCTCAGCTAAACCCTAGCCTAGGGCTAGTGGCCTAGGGGACCATCTACATGAGTTTCCCAAAACGTTAAAGGACCAACAAAGCATTTTTGACTAAAGCTTGAGATTGTGAGTGTAAGTGGGGGGGGTATTAAGTGTGTGTGTCTGCGTAGAGCTGGCCAAAGCCACACTACCCATGGTCCACTCTAAAGCCAACCAGTCCTATGCGAACTCCCTTTGAGCTCCCCTATACTGGCCCCATCCACTAGATGTTACAGGTTAAGAACAATATGTGGAACTTCAAATTGAGAAAAGAAGAGTTTAGAGTTTCTAATGGTGAAGGTTTCTTTACTAGTTTTCTAAGAATGGTCAACAACAAAGTCCAATGGCTAGACCCTAGGCTACTACGGAGGAAGGACTATACCTTAACCAAAAATGAGGTCAACAAATGGACCGCCAATAGGTGGGGTGTGTCAGGCAGGCACACCGCACTTATTGGCATTGATCGAAGAGATCAAGAAAACCAACATGAGTGTTTGAGCTAGCACACTTAGAACAAAATAAAAATAGAGCAAAGGATTTCCACTATGAAGTAAGCTGAGACTCCTGCTGGGGAGTAAGTAGAGACTCCCGCTATGTAAAAAAAATAAAAGGGATTATGAAAACAACTATCTGAAAAATTGACGATCGTGACAAAGATTTGATTTTAATTCGATGTTTAAAAATTTTAATTTTGTTTTCAAATTTGATTTGGATTTGAATTTAGATTTTGGGGAAAGACACGTGAAATTTTGTGGAATTTTGAGGAATCAGACGATCTTGCACCAACCATAGAATTTGATTTGCAAGATTGTGATAGGAGGGGCTACTGAAGCAACGCAGAATCAGATGTAACATCCTCAAATTATAGAATTTCATTTGAAAGATGATGATAGGAGGGGCTCCTAAAATAATGCAGAATCAGATGTAAAATCCTCAACCTCTGTAATTTGATTTGAAAGATTGAGATTGGAGGGGCTCTTAAAGCAATGCAGAATCAGATGTAACATCCTCAACCTAGTATGTGGATAGAATCAGAATCCATGTACCGACCCGGAGATTTCATAAATGTGGAAAATTTTCCCGGATAGGATGTAGAAAATATATGAACGGAATCATAATTTATGCCCCCACCCGGAGATTTTATGAGTGCAAAAAAATTCTCGAATATAATGTGAAATAATATTTTGACGAAATTAGAATCCATGCACTGACCCGGAGATTTCATAAGTGCAAAAAAATTTCTCTGATAGAATGTAAAAAATATGTGGATGAAAACAAAATCCATGCACCAAACCAAAGATTTCATGAGTGCAGAAATTTTCCTCGGATAGGATGTGATAAAAAAAATGTGGACAGAATCAAAATCCATGCACTGGCCCGGAGATTTCATGGGAATCATATTTCAGGTACTGACCTTGAGTGTTGAGATTGTTGAGAAGGGATTAGGATTGAAGCTTATCCCAAATGTTGAGATTTCCTGAACATAGAAGTTTGAAGAAATCTACTCAGATTTTGTGAGGAGTGTGACACTCTGTGGGGGCTTTTGGAAAATTTATGTAGAGAGAGGTATTTATGCTGTGAAAGTGGGGAGTATAGAACTTCGAATTCAAAAGAAATTAAATTATAAGATTTATCAATTTTCTTATTGTCTTTTATCATCATTTGATTATTAGGAGATTATTTTTTTAAATTTAATCTCCATTGATTGATATTTTTTCAAAAAAAATATTTTTAATCTAAATTTTATTATCAGACTTACGTTTTATTATTCTTTATTTAATATAATTTAAAACCATCGTGTGGTTCTGCGGCTCTTTATCCATAGAAAAATGGCAATTTGACAAGTATATTGAAATCTGCAAGAAAGTTCATTAAACTTCTTCATATATGTGTTACAAATTGAACGAATGTTGAAGCTGTCAAAAGCTAACATGTTGAATAAGTTCTGAAGCATCAACTGCTAAATACATATCAAATACTGAGTACACCTAAAACATTAGATATCATATCTGCCATATCATGATACGGTACATAAAATGACAATAACTATCTATTTGTTCTCTGTGGCGAGCTCATGATCAAGCCAACCTTCTAAGTCATGCTCTGGGACAAGATTTTATTTTGAGTGTACTTAGAGGAACAACTATCTCATAGCTCTTATGAGCGCAGTTTTTCCAATTCTGGGTCTAGACAGAATTCATGTGGTATCTTGCTATCATACATTCTTCTTAATGTGATAGAACCTCTGCGGTGCAACACCCTTGGGATGTAGTGCTTTGCCAAATCTACTCTACTTCCTTTCAAAATTAATATTGAACCCACTCACAGTGGAATTTAATAGATCGTCAAAATTCTTTGGGGCCAACAATATCAATTTGTTTTCCAAACAGAATATTTCTCTTGCTCATAAAGGACACTGTGTAGAAGGGCTTGACGAAATCATGGTGATCAATGTGTGGAGGAATGCTGTCTCTTTCCTCATAGATGTTGATTATGCAACTATTTGGGATGAAATTTGTTGGTATTATGCTCAACTTGACCATTCTCTTAATCATATTTTTTATTGCGGAAGGCAGAGGATCCACTTCGTCATATCTTAGGACACCCGGGAGGTTCCCTACCCTATCTTTTATGAAGTTATAGTAGCAACCACATTGAATTGTAATCTTTTCGTTGCCCCTCATCAATTTCTGGGGCTTTAAGTAGGTCTTCTTTATTAACAGGATGGTCTGGCCACTGTCCCTCAAGTCAAAAATGCAGTTAAGAATCCTCCTCTCATCGCTTTCAGAGAAAACCCCTGTGTGCAGCTCCATACCTTCTGAGTTGTTAACAAATTTTCCCTGAATTTCTTCATAAAACTCAAAATATATATTTTTGACTTTACTCATCCTTCTAACATTAAGATAGAAATCTTATGCAGTTGTCAGGGCTTCTCCCACATTTAAATGTCTATGGGAAAACCATTTTTGCGTCGGCTATGTATATAGTGGGATGTATGACTCAATATCTTAGTGCTCGGTCTCTGGGCACCCTATGTTGGCAGATGTATACTTCTTGAAGGTAAAGTAACACTCCAAATGAAAGACGTTACATCCTGGGCACTCCACAAATGCCCTTTCTTTTGATGTTCGTCTTGGAATCTCGACGTTGCACATTGGGCAACCCAGGCGAAGCTCATTTGGAATCGCTGGCAGTGTCGGTTCTGTGACAAACTCTGACTCAACTTCCATGACTGGTGAACTGGTAGAAGTTTTCATCATGAATGGATCATAGAACCCCTCATTAGGAATTGGGCTAAGTGTCGCCTCTGCCTCTTTTATACATCTTCATTCCTGATGTAAGAAAGATCTATGATTATGACAGTTGACATTACGGCCTTGTGTCCTTCTAGGCGGCGCATCCGGTACCCTTTCTTCATCGACACTAACCAAGTTTCCTGATGATGCGGTGATCATGGACTGTAAATGACTGGTTCCTTCAATTGGACATTGTATCCTTTATGCTTTCTTTCTCTTCAGTGAGGAGTCTTCTTTAGTACTAATTATGAGCAGTGATGGTAACCCTTCTATCTCCAAGCGGCTGACTATGCTCATCAGGGCAGTCTACATCAACCTGACCGTAGTACATGTCAAACTTCAAGATGCTGCCCTGGCGTCCTTTTTTCATTTAGTGCGAGAATCAAGCCATCTTTAAAGGCAAAAATCAGCTTATGCCCCTACATTTTTTTTGTAGAAGACAGAGAAAACACCAGTGCACTGATATTTGGAATTGACAAGAACAACAACAAAGAAGTTATTAAATGAATTTTAAAGTTATACAAGTGCAAGTTTTCTTTATTTAATTTAATTCAATGAAATTTCAAAATTAAAAATGAGGGAAATTAAGGTAGGCAAATTCAAATTTTTATTTCATTGAGGTTAATTTTATTAAAAAATTTTAAACCCAGTCACAGACCCTAGCCAAGTAAACATCCTTAGGACAAGTAACATTATCAAAAATTCATTTCAAGCCATATCATGTTGTGTAGTATATCTTTAATTATCAGATATTAGTCAGCAACATAAGGCTTTCACCTAAAAAATCCACCAGTAGGTAAGATCCTCCTGAATAGACCTTCTCTAAAAATGGTCCCTCCCTAGTTGGCTTGAAGTTTCCACCTGTCTTGCGGTGTGCAAGAATAAGTCTTCTGAGAATGAGTACAAGATCACCAAATTTGAACGCCCTCAGGCAGACCAATTTGTCATGAGCTTGTACCATCCTTCCTTGATAGACTTTAAAATTCTGATGTGCTTCTAATTTTTTTCCCTTAACACCTTCTAATTCTTCAAGTTTGAGCTTTGCACTTTCTTCTGTTGTAATCTGATTGGTGACGATGACTCTGAGAGATGGTATCTGAACTTCTAATGATAATATAACCTTAGATCCATATACAAGTGAGTAAGGTGTACATTAAGTGGGAGTTATGAATGTCGTCCTATAGGCCCACAAAGCTTCTAACAATTTATCATGTCATCCTGTTTATTCTCGTTCAATGTTTTCCTTAAAATTTACATGAGCATTTTAATGAAGGCCTTGGCCAGGTCATTTTCCCATGGATAGTAAATTTTAGAGTATCCAATTCATTCCACGTCTCTTGACAATATTTTTGATCTTGGTGCTCTTGAGGGCTGAGCGGTTATCATGAATTACTCTGTGTGGAACACCAAAGTGGTAGACAATCAAACTCTTAAAAAATTGAAGAATTTGTTGTGTTGTAACCTCCTATAATGACACCGTTTCTACCAATTTGGGAAGTAATTTGTAGCTACAATAACAAATCTGCGTCCCTTAGAGGATGGAGGGTCTATTGGACCTATTATGTTCGTGCCCCAATAGTCAAATGGCCACAAGGCAACAGTTGGATGTTGCATATTCAAAGATTGGCGTAAGACCACCCCATGCACTTGACAAAGGTGACACTTTTTGGCTATATCCATGGAATCAAATATCATTACTAACCAATAATATCTGGGTCTCTTAATCTTCATTTTCATCTTTTGCCTTGACTGGTGAGCTCCACACAATCCCGCATGTACTTCTTTGTTGATATTTTGTGGTTCGGTTCTGCTTAGACATCTCAGCCACATTTGATCAAACAATATTCTATAGAGGATATCACCCACTGGAGCATATGACATAGCTATTCTCGTAATGTGATATGCTTCAGGCTTGTCCACTAGTAGCTTTCTTATTTGGAAATATCTTATCAAGGGCTTGCGCTAATCTTCATTAATTTCAGCTACTACAATCATCATCTCTGCTTCTTTTCTAAGCTTGTGCAGATTTTTTAGGTCAATCTGAGACAAAAACTGTTGTCCAAGTTTTGCTAGAGCGTCAGCATGAGCATTATCTTCCCGAGGGATCCGGCATAGGGTCACATTAGGGATCTGTTCCAACAACTTCATTGTGTGTCGATTGTATTATTCTAGCATTGTCTTCAAAATCTTATACTATTTGACAAATTGCTGAATGACGAGTTGTGAGTTTCCATAGATGACAATGTCTGTTATATCCATTGAGATTGACAACTCCAACCCGGTGAACAATGCTTCATATTCTGCTTCATTATTTGTGTATGGCTTTGTCTGGTGATAGAAGAATCTCAACATAACCTGATCTGGCATGATTAAAATCAAACCACCTTCTCTTTTACCTGGTATAACTATTTCTGATCCTTTGTCTCTTTTGGCTAGTGAAGCTCCATCGAAGTACATTTACGAATGTCCGACACTGGATGAGTCTATTTGTAATATCTACTCAATTGGTAGCTCATTATTGAGAGGAGACCCAGCTGGAAATGGCTGTGCCGTAAGAGAATCTGCTAAAATCTATCCCTAGGTATTGTGGAGGGGTACAAATGTTATATTGAATTGCAATAAAATCATCAACCACCTCGCTAAATATCTGGAAAGTGTTGGTTGGGTCATCAAATATTGCAATGGATTAACTTCTGAAATAAGGGTTACCTTATGAGAAAACATGTAATGTCTAAGCTTCTGGGGAACAAAAATTGAAGCTAGAAAATGTTTTTCAATAGCGGATGCTTTACCACAGTTGGTATTAGATGACGACTCAAGTAGTAGAGTGTGTTTTCCTTACTCTCGTCATTGACCTAAATTAATAGGTCTCCAAGAGAGTCGTCTATGAATAGCAATATAAAGGATCAAAGGTCTTCTTGGGATAGGGGCTGCCAAAATAGGAGGTGTCATTAAATATTTCTTAACATCCTCAAAGGCATGTTGCCATTTCTCTTCTCAAGCAAATTTGGAGTCCTTTTTTATTAATATTGAGAAGGGCTAACACCTACCTGAGAGATTAGAAATAAAGTATCTCAAATATACCAACATTCTTTGGAAGGAAAGTAGTTGTTTCAAGGTTCTCGGAGGAGGCATTTCCAAGATAGTCTTAATCATATCTGCGTCAATCTCAATTTCCTAATGATGAAGAACAAATCCTACAAATTTCCTGGAGAAGACGCCGAAGGTGTTTTTGAAGGGATTCATCTTGATATTGCACTGTCGTAATCATTTGAACACGATCCTCAAATCGTACAAATCTTATACTCTCTGTTTACTTTTGATGACCAAATCATCTACGTAACATTCCATTTGGTTGGGAATTGAGGTCATCAAATATCTTTGTCATAACTCGTTGATATGTTGCTCTGACATTCTTCAATATAAATGACTTTACTGTGTAGAAGAAAATCCCAATTGTTGTCATGAAAGCTGTAAATTCCATAACTTCTGGAGCCATTTTGATTTGGTTGTAACCTAACGATCCATCCATAAAAGAGATGATCTCATGCCTCAAGGTGATGTCCACCATCAACTCTAGTATCGGTAACAAAAACTCGTCATTTGGACATGCTTTATTTAGTCCATGACGTCGACACAAATATATATTTGTCCATTCTTCTTCTTCTTAACTAGTACAATGTTGGCTAACCATGTGAGGTATTGCTCTTCTTGCACAAAGTTAATGTCAATTAACTTCTTTACCTTAGCAATGACTTGCTGCTCTATCTCGAGGCACATCCTACTGGGGTCATATCTTGTCTACCCCAAGCTTATGAACTGCAACTTCTAGTGATAACACTGGCATTTCATCATAACTCCAAGCAAAGCAATTTTTAAATTTTGACAATAAATTTATCAATTTTGTGGTTTCTTCCTTGTTGAGTAGCAAACTTATAAAGGTAACTTGGGGCTGCTCTTCAGTCCTGGGATTGACTTCTTGCATTTGATCAACAATTAACTTAATCTCTTCTTCAAATTATGGTGGAGCATCATCTATTGATTGATCTTCAGAGCCATCCTCCACATCAAGGCAATCCTCTTCCAATCCACTAGTAACAACAATATAAAATTTTGAGACTACGACTGATCTTATCGTACCAAGTTTGAGATTTTTTTTCGAGTTAGGAGCTTGACTTTTAACATTCCACAATTTCTCAAAGGGTAGTAACTCATCCTTTGGAATTTACTTCAACACATATCCTTGTTGAATTAACTTTCGTACACAAGGAGAAAAGTAAAAAAAAAGGTAATTAAATCAATTCATTAGAATTCTCTTCCAAATTTACATGATTTTTAGAACTAGTAGAAGGGGTAGCATGGTAAAACTTGATCGACTTCGAGCCTACACTACAAACTTCCTTGACCTATAAACTCTCAACCTTTTGAGTGTGGATCAGAGTAAGGGTCATGGTATTCACGTAGTGGTTGATCTAATCATACATCAACTTGTATTCAGTTTTCTCCATATCTCCCAAGAAATCTTAAACCGAGGCTTCTTCTATTTTGTCATCATTATTTCTTCATCCAAACTTTCTTCCACATCAAGGCTAATGGTTGGCCTAGTCTGTTCAACAATCATGTTGGTTCTTCCTCATCCACGTACATGGGTTAAAAGAAACTCTACCAGCTCATTGTGAAGAAATGGTAGTAGATCGTTGAAGCGGGGTTAAATGACCTTGCTCTTGTGATTCTTCTGAGTCTTCTGTCTCACTTGCCATGATTTCTCAAGAAAAGATAGTCTTCTTTAGAGGTGCGTCATAGGCGGCGTCTTCATGGATGCCCATTTCATGAAATGAAAATGGTTGTAAATCTTATTTAATGCAATATTCTTGTCCTTCCTTGAAATACTTGATGCATTGATGTAGTGACGATGGAGCCATGTTATGCTCATGAATCTATGGTCGACCAAGTAAAGAATTGAAAGAGGTCTCTGAGTGAATGATATGAAATTTTGCGGTTGTTAATATCTCTCCAAATTTCATTAACAATGTAATCGATCCAAGGGCTCTTTCTCCCTTCTAGTTAAATCATTTTAACATCATCTTATCAGCTGTAAGTTTCTGAGCATCAATATCCAGATATGCCAACGTTCATAGACTCATTAAGTTGAGTGATGCTCCCAGAACTACCAAAACTCTAGACAACACAAAGCTATTGATATTAACAGAGACGTAAAGCTGCCAGTTGTGGTCAGTGGTGTCGAGCAACAAGTCTTCATCTGTGAAGGTTATCCTAGACTATTCCTTTGACAAACAAACTTCATCCAAGGATGTGCTGACCAACTTAGCTAAGAAAACATATGGATCAAGTAAAGCACTAACTAGAGACTCTCTCATCTCCTTAGACAAGATCAGAGCATCATAGATTCTTAGTTTGGACAGTAACCTCTTAAGATGAGATAGTACATTCTAATCCACTTTATAAAATCCTCCAATCATTACTTGGTTATGTGTCTCTTCCAGTGGTGGAGGTGGAAGTGGCTCTTCTCAAGTGACTTTTTGTTTTGCTTTATCCATTGGAGTTGTTCTTAAATATAATACCTTCCCGCTTCATAGATTCACTTCCATGATCTCTTCTTCTTCTTCTTGCAATGTTGTTGGCAAGACCCCTAGTGTCTCTTCTATGTCAGAGAAATCCAAGTTAATGGCAAGAGGTGCACTGTGGTACTCGAGGACTGGTTCCTCACTCTCGGCGTTATCATAACTAGTGTTGTCGATATCTTCTTCATTCTTATCGACATGTTCATTGTGCTTAAATATGATTTGAGGATTGGTTTGGGAATCAATATTGGAGTTAGATTGGCCAAAGTTAGTTACGATATCACTAGAGACAGTTAGAACATAGCCGAAATCATAATCATTATATTCAAAAGACCTCGATAGGGCAAAAAGATAATCATACACAGTCAAGAGTTTGAGAATTTTCTTTCTCAAATCTGAGACAACCAATATAATCGATGCAACCCCTATCCTACCCCTTGCGCTATTGATTTTCATGATTACATTCTTCTTCTCTTCAAGCTGTGACAATTTCTCTCATGAGATCTTTAACTTGGACTAGGCAAACTGTAGACTTTGGATGCCTACCTACGTTGAAGCAGTATGAATCTGATCGAGTATCTTCTTGGAAGATTTACTCCAAGCAGACAGAATATGTTGTGACAACTGTTGGGGATTTTGATGAGAATGTTCAACCTGAATCCTCATCAGTTGCTTCCCTTTATCAATTATCGCTACTATTCTATACTTCTTCTTGAATACTTTGGCTGGTCTGGGCCTGTCAACCTTTTCTTAGGACTCCATGTGCTTGACTTTTCTTTGTAGACGGGTGGCCTTATGATACACCAAAATAATATATAGATTTACGTATATATTCTATGCTTATTTTTTGTGATATTACACTTTAAAGAATGGTATTTTCATATTTTTATTGTAGGTATATCAATTTTAGGTATTTGAAGCAAAAGTAGCAAAAATGATAAAATATGGAGCAAAAATAATGAATTTTGGGATTCTTGTGCAAGAAGCGTCAGATTGGTGCAAGATGCACCAACATACAAAGAACTGGTGTATGATGCATCAGATTGGCGCAAGATGCGCTAAAACATAGAACATCGCAGTCTTCAGTAAA